>MU264346.1:22500-28424 GCA_020310875.1 Ceratopteris richardii
CTATAATAATGGAAATATGGCGTGCATCCTTGCGGGCCACAGGCACTATTTTGGTCACAAACAGACAATCAGACCCAATGCAAGAAAACTGGGTGCCCTTTTATGGCACAACGAGGGCACATGGGAGACCCCAAAGAAATGCGATCAGGGAGTAGGAGGCAAAGGAGGGGGGAAGATGTAGTACATCCTCTGAATGTGTCATTGGAAGAGTTATACAATGGCACTTTGTACAAGCTCTCCCTGTCTAGGAATGTGCTGTGTTCAAAGTGTACAGGCACTGGCTCAAAGTCACGATCATCATCGAAGTATACTAGTTGTCATGGCTCTGGGATTGGTGGAATTAAACTCATTATTCATCCTCCTTTCTCACACTCAACTGGTGTTTCTAAATCACCGGCAACACAAAGTAAGGATCTCAATTTGACTACAAAAGGGTGTGTGATAAAAAGTGCGCATGGTAAAAAGTGGAAGCGGAGAAAATACTATTGCCACCAACCATTCACGGCGACTATCTATTTTTGGGGACCCCAATTCAAATCAAGTGGAATATTTGACCTACCCCCCAATTTTGGGTGATTAACCGGCGCGTGATCAGTGGACGTGAAGAATCGGCAAGGCCCTCTTGACCTATTGGGGCCTATAAAAACAATGGACTTGTGCTCATTTGGGGTACATTTTTTTGGAGTTATTTTGTTGTGTGTATACGTGCAGAAGTTCTCTCTTGCACTTGGTGGTTTCAAGCCTATTGTAGGAGCTACTCTGTAGTGTGGATACAGAGGGTAGGCTTCTCAGTGGAGGGCTATGAGCACTATAGTGTATGAGAGTGTCTTGGATTTTCTTTCTTTTCTGTGAGACACCATCGGAGTTATGATCTATACTCTTGAGCTATTCCTTCGTTAGTTGTATTGATCTATATTTATCTGCATAGAGTACCACGAAGCTCTGAGCATTAGTTTTTGAGCATTACCTTGACAAATCTTGTAATCATCTGAATCGAATTAAGAAGTGTATGGTCTTCCTTGGTTAATTGTTGTTCATATTTTCTAGAGTATGTACCACTCTGTGAAATCCTTGTCATCTACCTGCTCACAGAAATGTTAAAGGGTATACTTCCCTAAAGAGAACCCCCCTTTAGTAGGCAACGTACTGGATGTGTTAATCTTTAATCTCTACTTTTGTTAAAAGTGGATACCCCAGTACCTCCTCTACAGTTTGGCATGCACGGTGGGACCTTTGCATTTCTGTGAGAGGTATTTTTGCGCTATTACATTTGCAAGTAGGTACATGACCCATACACGAGCAGATAAGGAATCTCTTCGTGTTCGAAGGAGCCTTAACAAGTTAGCAATAACCACGGCTAGTGAGTCTACCTCCCCTCTACCTTCCCTAAATTTGTCTATTGATTTGGGTGCGACACCATGGTCAAAAGAAGGGTATAGGAGAATTCTATACTTCTCCTCAGATACGTCAGAAGAGACACCAGTCCAAATGGAGGATCTTTCTCATCTACTCTCCAGGATCAACATCAAGTTCCCTACCTTCAAGGGACATGCCTATGAAGATGCTGATGATCATGTGAGGAGATTTATCTCTTTATGCGTGGACTGTGGTCTGCAGAATAGAGAAGATGCAATGTTGGCACTTTTTCCATCCACATTGGAGGGTCTTGCAGATAAATGGTTTAGTCAATATGCAGATTGGCCATTTCACTACATGGGAGGCTCTGAAGGCGGCTTTCTCACAAACATTCCGACCAAGTGATTCTTTGGAAAGGGCTCTAGATCAGCTAGAAAATTTGAAGCTAAGGCCAGGTGAATCTTTTCATGAACTTCACACTAGAACAAAAGCACTTGTTGCACGTCTGCCACATGCTCCAGGTGACTTTTGGTTAGAAAATGGATTGAGAAAGCTCTGCACAGGTCATCTCAGCAGAAGCTTAGTGAATCTCTTAGATTGGATGCGACCCTCAATGATTTTGTTGCAGCGGCATCACGCATTGAAGAAGCAAGGCAACATTTCGAAGGGGATACACAACCAAAGTACGCTGCAGACATGGATCCTATTGAGCAACTGAGGAGGGAATTGGAAGCATTGAAGACGCAGCAAAATCAACAAGAAGAGAAGGTCTTGCCACCACTGCATCGCACTGATGATGAAGTAGCTCAACTTCGTCGTGAGTTAGAAGATTTGAGGACCACTCAGGATATAAGGAGACAAATTTGGTGCACGATCTGTAACAACAATGGACATTCCAATGCTAATTGTCCCAATAAGGTAAGCTGTCAATTTTGTGGAAAAGATGGTCATGAAGCCAGAGATTGCTACTACCTCAAGGGTACACAGCAGAGAGGGTAACCCTCAATATTTGGATTCATATTATGCTAGTACATCAAATACTTCAAATAGAGAGGAGAATCGGTCTGCAAGGCCTAGATATAATAGACCTTTGATGTGCTATCGTTATGGTGAGTACGGCCACATGCAAAATAGGTGTTCTCTTCCAGAAGATGCACCTCCCTGTCAACATTGTCCAGAGGCCAAGGATCATTATACCAAAGATTGCCCAAGAGGTCGTCCTGCTCCAATTCACATGATTGCAGTCTCCCCACCAGTAGAAGGTATGACTACTCAATCCTATGTTGTTTCATCCTCTGCTATGCCCATGATGACCAGAGCTAGGCAAGCAGCAGCAAACCTTAGGGGGGAACAACAAGGAATTCAGGATAAAGAGGAAGAAAAGAAGTCTGGATGGAAGGACCAAGTGGAAATTGAAGGATCTTATGAAGAAATGACTACTTCTCTAAGGGGCCAACCAACAAGTCTACAAGAAAATACTCAGGAGGTAAACATTGAACAGATCTTGAAAGGTATTCATCACAAGATTAGTCTCTATGAACTTATAAGGATGGATTCACAAATAAGAAGTGATTTATTAAAGATTATACACTCTGCTCACTTGGTCCAATCACCTAGTATAGATGGTTTCATGGTTGATTTTCCTCCTGCACCCTTAGCAGACTACCAAAGTTCGAGATTATCAGTTTGTATAAAGGATGAAGCTCTTACAAGTGTGATGATAGATGGAGGCTCTGGTATCAATTTGATGCCAGATTTTACAATGAAGAAGCTGAAATGAACCCCACCAAGTTGGCACCATTCACGGTTACATTCGCAGATCAACATCGGGTTTGCGCCACTTGGCATTATTGAAAAGGTATTGATGGTAGTACAGGGTTTCCACTTGTGTTGGATTTTGTTGTTATTGCACTTCCACAGGAGACTTCCTATCCTTTGCTCTGGGGAGACCTTGGCTGAGCCAAGCAAAAGCTTTGCAAGATTGGGGGAAAAACAAACTATGGATTTCAACAAGCACCAATAGCCAACTACAATTACATTTGGAAGAGGGATTCGACTCAGGAAAAAACCACTGGATATACTGTGGATACTCAGGTAATGCCCCCTATACCCCAAGAAGATGATACATTGTTAAATTGGATGATGGGAAGTGCAGAGTGTTGCACAGTGGAGATTAATGAAATTGAGGAAGAAGTTGCAGATAAGGTAATTACAGGAAAGGGCAATGAAGACCAGAAGGTGTTGGAGAATGAGCAATTGCAGGAAAGCACAAGCCTTGAGGAAGCAACCCAGATAAAAGTATCAGAGGTAGAAGATTTTGAACCTAAGGGCAGAGAAGATCTTCCTTTCTCAGATATACCTCAAGGATGGATGGAAGAACATGTTGCAGAATATAAATTAAACTCCACTCTTGCATATAGTGGAGATGTTTTATCAAACAAAGCCAGTCCTGAAACATTGGTTCAAGAAGTAAATGTAGGGGATGAAGAGAACCCTCAAGTAGTCCATTTGGCATCTTGGTTGTGGCATTATCCTAATTTACTACAGAAGGTAACTTCTTGCTTTTTACTTACAAAAGTGTCTTCGCATGGTCCTACAAAGATCTAACAGGGATACCAAAAGAGCTTGGGTTACATCGGATACCCTTAGTTGAGGGAGCTGCACCAGTAAGAAGTAGACCATATCGACTCAATCCAAAATATGCAGAGGCTGTAAAAGCAGAAATTACAAAGCTAGAAGAAGCTGGTATAATTGTTCCAGTAGAACATTCCAGGTGGCTTTCTTCCATGGTTATTGTACCTAAGAAAAATAGTGGAAAAAATAAGAGTATGTATTGATTTTCGTGCTTTGAATAAAGTGACTATTCAAGATGGATTTCCTTAGCCCTTCACAAAGCAAGTGCTTGAGGAAGTAGCTGGTCACACTTTGTATAGTTTCTTGGATGGGTTTAGTGGCTACAATCAGATAGTAATTCACCCTGATGATAGGGACAAAACAATCTTTGTCACTCCGTGGGGCACTTATGTCTATACTCGAATGGCTTTTGGTTTGAAGAATGCACCGGCTTCATTTAATAGAACGATGTATCTGATATTGGGCAAATGGTTAACAACCTTTCTACGCATTTTCATGGATGACTTTTCAGTATTTTCAGGTACAGATAAGAGGGCAGCAGTTCAAGATTTCCATGACCATTTGGAAAATCTAAAAGAAATTTTTGAGCAATGTCTCAAAACAGGTTTGAATTGAATCCTGATAAATGTCACTTTTTGGTCACTAAGGGCACTCTTCTTGGTCAGATAGTATCTGCTGAAGGCATAACTGTTGACCCTGCAAAGGTTACAGCTATTCTTTCCATGCCAATTCCACAAAGCCCAAAGGAAGTGCAAAGTTTCTTGGGCCATGCAGGGTATCACAGAAGATTCATTAGGATGTATTCAGAAATTGCTAAGCCCTTGTCAAGGCTTACCAGTAAAAAGATCCCTTTCTCATGGAGTGCTGAAGCCGACAAAGCATTTTGTGAACTAAAGTTGAGGCTATGTACTGCTCCACTTTTAAGTGTTCCTAATTCGTCATTGGAATTTCATGTGCATACAGATGCTAGTCTTCATGCTGTTGGTGCAGTTCTAGCTCAACCATCATCTCACAAAGTGATAGACCTATCTCTTATGCCAGCAGATTACTCAACCAAGCTGAAAGAAATTACAGTACAACAGAAAGAGAAGGTTTGGCTATCGTATTTGCTCTTCAGAAATTCCGACATTATCTCCTTGGTGTACATTTCATTGTTATTTCTGATCATCAGCCCTTGAGTATTTGATAAACAAGCCTAGAGTAGCTGGAAGGATTTGGAGATCGTTATCCCTATTTCAAGAATTTAATTTTGATATTCATATTAAGCCAGAAAAGAGCACTACATGGCAGATCAAGTGTCCAGGACGGCAATGAGCGAAAAGGCAATAGGTATTAATGATGAACTGGTGGATAGCAATCTTTTTCTAGTAGCAATTCGGACAGGTTGGTATGATGAAATTCTTCATGTTCTCACTACTGGAAAGATCCCAGAACATTTGACACCTGTAGAAAAGAGAAGATTGCTCTTGAAAACCAAAGCATATTCTCTTATAAATGGAAATTTATATAAATACTGTCAAGATGATATATTGAGAAGGTGTGTCTATCCAGAGGAGGTAAATCTTCTGCTAGAGGCTGCACACAATGAAGGACATCTAAAGGGGGAAGAATTGGCTCATAAAATCATCCACAAAGGTTTATGGTGGCCTCATATTTTCAAGGATGCAATCAAGTTTTCTAAAGAATGCCACATCTGCCAGAGGTGTGCTCCCGCGCCAACCAGATTCAACTTCCAACCGTTAGTCATATCTACCGATGGCTTCCATTTGAACGATGGGGTCTTGATTTCATAGCGCCAATTAGCCCAAGTGGGCAACCAGGAGGTAAAAAGTATATTTTGATGGCCCATGCTATGCCACTAAATGGATAGAGGCTAAAGCTACTGTGGACTGCACGGCTTTAACAGTAGCTAAATTTATGTATAAACATATTTT
>MU264347.1:0-28421 GCA_020310875.1 Ceratopteris richardii
AAATCTGGCCAAAATTTCACTCAAGTTAACATTGACATGTCCAAAATCTACATAAAGAATATAAAGTAATAAATTTTTTAAAAAAAAATTAAACATCCAACATGTTTCCAATGGTGGACATTGGATAGTTATTCAAAATTGCTATAGAACATGGTTTTGTTAAGCAAAATAGTTTGGAGCATTTGTCTAAGCACTAAAAATGTAATGGTATTTCAACTCAACTCACAACTTTCTTGATCTATGTCTACACCCTCATCATCTGATGCACTTCATTCAGCCTGAGACTATTTATAGCTCTCTTATTCTTCTTTTATATCCATAAGAGCTCTATTTTCATCCAAGTACATACCTAATTCTATAGTATCATGCATAGATCTTCGTGTTTGCCTATGATTAGTTGTACCACATACATCTAGAAGCTTTTCCTTTATCATATTGATGATTGCTTTCCTGAAGTGCCCTATTTTCTGTCCAGGAAAAATCATAAACAAGAATATCTACATCATCCATTTTGAGAGTGGATGTGCTTCTTATATTCTTTTTGTTTTTTAAGCCTCTTCATTTAGTGTCACATACCATCTCTAAGTTATATTTACTTATGAATGCATTACTACTTTTAGTGTAATACCAATGCGCTATCAAAGCCTCTATTTTCTTTGATCATTATCTTTAGTGACCTCTAAGACTTTCGCAATCCAAAATGGTCTGGTAGCATCTTACATGCTTGGACCGCATTGGCTAGACTTTGTGTACAAAAATCCCATGTGAATGGAATATCAATTGGCCAATGACCTGCAATCATATTCTTTATAATCTCTTCATGATGATTGAAAATTTCATCCCACCAAGATGCCTCTTGATCTCCAAGCTATTTTTTTGCATGCTCAATATGTCTCTTTTTTTCAATAAGTACATGCATCCACCTTTTACTTTGATCAAGAACATTTCCACATCTTTCCATATTGATTTTATCTTCATATGGTGTTTGTTCTGCACCATAAACAAACAAATTAGGCACTTGTAACAAGAATGTACATCTGTCTTTAGGCTCCCACCCAGAAGAACATAAATACTTCTTTGCAAATAAAAGGGTTATATCATCGACCCTCCTCATCAAGAATACATGGTTGAAACTAATATTGTGCAATGGATCCAAAACCTTAGCACTATTTTCAAGGCCTGGTTTAACTTCATAAATATGTGTAAGGTTTTGAACTTCAGTTTTTGGAGTATATGCTTGTGGTTTTTAAAGTTTATCAAACGATCGACATGATCTTCTGCGGTAATGTGTGAAAGTTAATGTTTAGTTATTTTTATTAGCCTCTTAATAGTAACAAAACCATTTCACATCATCTTTGGAGGTATTCCATCTTGTATTTTCCCAATGAGGTTAGTATCCTATGCATTAATGGTCAATGCAATACCTTCTGTGATCGTATGCATCCTTATGGTCTCATTAGTTTTACTTTTAGCTATAATATCCTATCAAATATTTTCCTATTAGCAATGTAGAATCATCAAATTCGTTCTATCTATACCTTTCACTCACAATTTTTTATCAATAGTTCTCCTTTGCACAAAAACGTAGATTTCTATTTAATACTTAGAGCGTAGCACTTTGATCCCAAAGCGGAGCTACAAATTAATCTTACATGTAATTACAAGTACCCAAACAAATATTTCTTTAGAGGTATTTCTTTACAGATATTTACTAGTTCTACTTGATCACTGATTTTGGTAGGATCTTTAAAATGTTGCTAGATGCACTATTTGTATTTAGTTGCATTGGCTCAGATATCATTTCAATGTAAAGGAAGAATGGAGTAGGGCTATTTATTCCTCACAAACGCAATAAAACTAGATACAAAGAGAATGGCTTCTTGTAAAACATAACATGATGTTCCAATATAGTAGACAATGTACTTACGAAATGCCTTAGAGAAAACCAATGAGTGAGTTGGAAACATAGGTGACCCATCACTCCTGATAGGTAAGATGTGTCAATGAAGTCCAAAGAGATATCTGTAGTACATATTTTCATGGAGCATTTTTGCTCTTTGTACATCTTTACATGCCAATATTAATTCACTTCTTGTCTCTTAGAAAAAAAAACAAGTAGCACAGGGAACATGTAATCAAACTAGAGGAAGCATTTTTTGATGAAACTCATTCTAAAGATTCTGTCAAAAGAATCAGTTAATGCCTGAAAGCTCGCTGATATTGGACCTGTTTTGATCATTCCGAGCACGTTTTAGTCACATCGCTAAGACGAGGATTAAGAAAGTTTTAAGTTTTCGATTTCATTTGTTAAGATATAAGAAAAGTCTTGGTTGGTATTTTGTTGTTTTACACTATTTGAACTCTTCCCTCGCGCTGTTCGTCTCAATCATGAGTTGAAACAAAATTATATATATATGTATATATGCACTTCTTTAAATTTGTACATACATACATGGACCTGTATGTATGTAGATTTATGTAATCCATTTGATGTGTAAGTTAAAATGATTTTCGTGTAAACAGAGGTTTAAGCTATATATTTATGCCAATCTCAGTTTGCGGAAAGTTTGGGTTTTTTTTACTTTCGCAAGATTAGTTGAAGATCAATGAAAACGTTTTCTTGTAGTAATTACAATTTCCATTTCCCTAAAGGCACACACACACAGGTATGTGTCTGTGTGTTTGTCTGCGTCTATGTGTCTGTGCGTGTGTTTTGAGAGAAAGAGCCAGAGAGAGAGAAATCCCAATTTAGGGCTGAAAATTATTGGTTTTCTTTCTATATCCAAAGTAGCAGATCAGAAATGAAAATTGGAGGGAAACATGGATATGCGAGCACAGATGCATACGTACACAGACGCATACACAGATGCATACACACAGTCATATATATATATATATATATATATATATATATATATATATATATATATATATATATATATATATATAATATATATATCACGCCTATCGATATAAACACACACAGACAGGTATGTGTGTGTTTGCCTCTATGTGTGTGTCTGTGCGTGTGTTTTGAGAGATAGGGAGAGCGAGAGAGAGAGAGTGCGCGTGTGTTTTGAGAGACAGGGAGAGCGAGAGAGACAGAGAGTGCGCGTGTGTTTTAAGAGAGAGAGAGAGATATAGAGAGAGAGAGAGAGAGAGATCATCAATTTAGGGCTGAAATTTATTGGTTTTTTCTCTATATCCGAATTAGCATCCAAAGTAGCAGATCAGAGATTAAAATTGCAGGCAAACATGGATATGCGAGAATGAGATTCAGATGGATGTCCCATGCACTAGTAGACTTTCAAACTTACAACGCAACTTGGATTATGTCTAATAGATGCTCTGCTTGTCTGTGCCTTTCTTTCCTTTTATATGCATATTTTATATGGTAACCAATCCTTTCATATGTTAACAATTACTTTTATATGTATATTTTATATGGGCCTTTGTTACTCGCTTTCTAGCGTGCGTTATTGGAAAGTGATTCTCACAACGATAATTGCGTATCTCAAGAATAAGATTATCGCGTCTGGAATGACCTTGAATTTCTCCTCTTATTCGCTTAAATTGAGCTTGTTCGCGTGAACATTTGAAATGTATGATCCACGCTCTGGAACATCTGAATTATATTATGCATCCATACATTGAAAAAGATTTCAGATAATTTTTAGATGAAGAAAAAAATCAGAATCATTAAAATATCTAACTATTTGGCATCCTCTTTTCGAGGCGAAGAAGATAGCTATCCTTTGACAAATTATCTATCTTGGCACAGACAGACCATGAGGAAATAGAACATCTCTCTTGACATGTTCTAAGAGAAAAGGGATTAGGAAATCTGTGCAAAAGATTTTTAACCTACATACACAGATGCTCTGGAAGTGAGCCTTCAGGATGTACTTTACCCTCTGGAATGCTATAAGGAGTGAAGTTCATCTGGAATGTTTTTAGGAGTGAAGTACCGTGATTGTTTAGTAATTATATTCTGCGAAGTATCTTCCCATAATTTTTCCGCGGGAAACAAATTAAAACTTGTAACAGTTTTCCATCATCTAATTACGCATTGATCTTTGTAATTCAACAAAATCAACCTAAACACGTTTGGATGGCCGACGAGGGGATGACAGGATTGACTTTCTTGTATAGTAATTATTTCTAATGAAGGTAAAGACTTTTTTTGTTAGTAAAACATCACTCACGTACTGTTTGTAAAACATTCCGTGGACTGAAGTAAAATTAAGGAAAAGCATGTATAAACGATCTCGAACATATGAAAGTAGGAAAAAAAAGTGGGATAAAAATTTCTTGGATATTTCTTAAATAATGGAGAGTGTTGAAGGTCATTAAAGGAGCCATTTTAATAGTAAGAGTCTTCAATCTCATCAACATTTATCTGAGATGAGCATTCAAATGGGGGACTGAAGACTTGTTTCTAACTTATCGAACCTATTTTTAAGTTACCTACTTCTGATAATCCAATTCAAATGCATACATTTACGAACCCATTAAGTTTGTATTAGTCTATCTAGGTTTTTTGTTTTACTAGTAGAATCTTAGTGCATGCTTAAGCTAGGCCATTCCTACATTCCACTTTTGTTTTTAATATTTGTCACTAGAAATTTAAATAGTGAAGGAACTACTTACTACTTTCATAAGGTTAAGGCTCTCATCGGGAGGTTTGCCAAAAGCAAAAAGTTATTGCTTATTCCAATACAAAAATTGGGAACATGGTTTATCTTCAAACCCATGGCATTGAGCCATATATACCTCTTCAGATATCCAACCATTAAGAAATGCGTTCTTCACATTCATAATCTTCCATCTCTTAGTAGCTCGAATGCTCATAATACTATACATGTTGGCATCTTTGCCATAGGAGACAATGTCTCCTCATAGTCAATACCTTGACTTCGAGCATACTCTTTAGCAACTAGAATAGCTTTGTACCTGGTAATGGTAGGATCATAATTCTTCTTTAGTTTGTTTATACATCTACATTGAAATATCTTGATTTTTGCAGTCGTCGGTATCAATTCCCAAGTGTGGTTTGCATTTAAGGCCTCAATCTGTTCTTCGATAACATTCATCCACTCTAGATTCTTTTTAGCCTCCTCATAAAATGAGGGCTCTTCATAGTTTAAGGCATGTGCTAAATACATAGAACACTTAATCACTATTGACGTATCATATCCATACCTTTTAGGCTTTCTATTCTCTCTTGTAGATTTGCTCATGTTTTCTTACAGGACTTTGCAAAATCAGTCAACTCTTGTATCTCGTGCTTGCCCTTGGAGTTCCATGAGTTAGGCTACTTCCGAGGACTCTTCTAATGATCTTCAAACTTAGTTGATGTTTCAAGGCACACATGAATTATTTTGATCAAGAGAACATCTGGACTAAGTATTAAGCCTTTATTGCTCTGGTAATATGGCCTTATAACATCCTTATTTAATTTAAAGCCTAGTAAGATACTTTTTTTTTAAGGATCTAATAACATCCTTTATTAATTTAAAGCCTATAAGGATACATTTTTTTTAGGATCTAATTCTCTTTTTATTTGAGATGGCATGTGTGCATATGCAATGCATCCAAATATCCTACAATGGTCGAGCTTGTGTTTCTATCCAAAACTCATCGATTAGTTTACAAGCCTTCGTTACATGCCCTTCAAGCTTCCTTTACACAAGAAACTTTCTTCTTTAACCTCTAAACATATTCACTTCTGATTTTATTCTCAAACCCTAATGGTTGACTCCATGTATGCGCCCTCCTCTAGTTATCCAATAAGAAAGGAAATAGATGAACCTTTTGAGCTTATAGTACAATAGATATTCCATAACATATAATATTTGTCAAGTGGAATTTATCCTAATAATGAAAATATTACGAAACTTATTGTCTTGTCATGTTATAAGTTACCCTAGTCCACAACCATTTGCTTCATCATCATCTATCTACAGGGAAGAAGTGGAGGAACAATATTCGAAAACCTTTCTTGTAGAACCTATGACGGTAAAGCCTGCATCCTGTGCTTCATTTCGAAGATGCAATTCATCGAAAATGACAAAACAAAGATGTTAGTTTTGTTTTTGTTTAGATAGTTAATATTATGATCATCAAGAAAGTTTATTTTGAACATGACCAGGAAATTCGTGGTAGTTGTGTCTCTACTCTGAAATCACTGAAACGAAAATAAGATACTTTTCAATGATATAACACGCAAGAAAACCTCAAAGCATGGTTGACAATATGTAGTCTAAATCTATGGCAAGTCTGTTGCATTTTTATTTATCATAAATGTCATATCTTACATGTATCTTAATGTGTTATTTGACAATCTTAGTACGTATGTTGCTTACTGTCAAAATCCTCTAATATTAATCAAGTTGCTCGTATCTTAACATTTCATAAATGCGCCGAGTTCGAGGACGTACTATTGGAACAGAACAATGAATGTCTAGCACACATCATCATAATTTCTAATATATATGCACGTCTCATACTTGGATTTAATTATTTTTTCTTATTTCACGTCAATGTATCAATGAGTCTCTGTAATTTAGATAAATCCTACACAAGGCTAAAAATAAATAAGAAAGTCCTGCTTCAAGTTTATTAGAGATTGCCATGTCCTTCTTGGGCACAAGGAAGATATGGCCAAGGTCTTCTCTTCCTTAAATTCAACTCCTACAACTAGTGAGGTGCCAAATATTATACTGGCTTTGGCATTGGTCCAATTTCCACAATCGAAGGATTGATACATAAAAACCAATTTTTTGTTCTCAATGAAAGGGTGTCGCAGGTCCCGCACATAAGTTGCCATGTCATGCTAGAACATTTCATGCACCATTTCTTGTTAAGGGAGATATGTGAGTTGAGGTTCGTATGGATCCTTGGAGTTTTATTCTATTTATTTCCATTGGTCTATCTTAACCTTTTAGTCTCCGAAGAGGGAGATGAGACTTTAAGTTCTCCCAAGCATTGATTTTGTGTCTCCGAAGGCACCCATCATCATAGTCGAATCTCCGAATAAGTTCTGTGTCCTCAAATCTTATCGAATGACCTCTGTCATGGTTCTAGCGATGTTTCCATTTACTAAATCTTTTGGTCCATAACTTCTTTGCTTTCTCCATGTTATCTAAGTCAACTTCTTTCATTTCCTTAATAGGAAACCAAATAGAATTATTTTGCCTCATCATGGCCAACCACTTCTAATCTTTATTA
This sequence comes from Ceratopteris richardii, assembly GCA_020310875.1. Lineage (NCBI taxonomy): Eukaryota > Viridiplantae > Streptophyta > Polypodiopsida > Polypodiales > Pteridaceae > Ceratopteris > Ceratopteris richardii. Next base: position 7,231 of record MU264347.1, read on the forward strand.
ATGATACAATTTCATCTTGTTCCAAACATTTCATGTAGAGGAAAAAAGGTCTAAACTTTTTGGAGTCATCGAATTGTGAAAGCATCAAGGTGAGCAAATTGAGATCTTTCCACCTAGGGATTCCCATAAGAACAAGAGAGGATTTTTCTCTCAGAATCAATTTGGCCCATGAAGCTTCCATGTTATGCCATGCTTTGATCATCAATTGGCTACCAACTTATCTATCATTCTGCCACATTGAGAATGCCCATATCCACTAGATTCTTTGTGGTTAGCACATAAAGGCCACTTGATTTTGGGCACTCTTCTCTTGTTGGGATTACCATTCTAGAGGAAATTTCTACAATTAATTTCAGGCTTCCTAACTCTTTGTCTTTTGCGAAAAAGTAGATAATATATGAAATGAGGGAGGCATTGATCATCATTGTCTGCATAGCCCAATTGGGTTGCATGCCCTTCTAGTAGTCTAATTTAGCATCGTGTTTGGCTTGGACCCAACTCCAATGCTAGCCCATAGAGAATTCAAAGCCCATTGGGTTATTGAGGAGCTAGAAGATTTGTCCACTATGTAGCTCTGTACATTTCTTTTAAACCAAGAAACTACATACGGGGCATTGATCACCATTGTCTGCCTAGCCCAATTGGGTTGCATTTCCTTCTAGCAACCTAATTTAGAATCGTGTTGGCTTGGACCCAACTCCAATGCTAGCCCATAGAGAATTCAAAGCCCATTGGGTTATTGAGGAGCTAGAAGATTTGTCCACTATGTAGCTTGAAAGTAGTTTTGGTTATATATCTATCTTTCCCTCGTTTTCATCTTTCTTTCTTTCATCCTTCCTTTCTTTTGTTTTCTTTCTTTCTTTTGCTGCATATATGTAGCGATCTTTCTATCCATCTATCTCTCTATCTATCTATCTATCTATCTATCTATCTATCTATCTATCTATCTATCCATCTATCTATCTATCTATCTATCTATCTATCTATCTATCTATCTATCTATCTATCTACCTACCTACCTACCTACCTACCTATCTATCTATCTATCTATCTATCTATCTATCTATCTATCTATCTATCTATCTATCTATCTATCTATCTATCTATCTATCTATCTATCTATCTATCTATCTATCTATCTATCTATCTATCTATCTATCTATCTATCTATCTATCTATCTAACTATCTATCTATCTCTCTATCTCTCTATCTCTCTATCTCTCTATCTCTCTATTATCAATCTACCTATCTGTCTATCTATCTATCTAGATATCTATCTATGTATCTATCTATCTATCTATCTATCTATCTATCTATCTATCTATCTATCTATCTATCTATCTATCTATCCATCTATCTATCTATCTATCTATCTATCTATCTATCTATCTATCTATCGATCTATCTATCTATACATCTATCTATCTATCTATCTATCTACCTAGCTACCTACCTATCTATCTATTTATCTATCTATCCATCTATGTGTCTATATGTCTATCTCTATTTCTATATGTCTTTTGTTGGTCTATCTTTGATCTTTTATCTATCTATCTATCTATCTATCTATCTATCTATCTATCTATCTATCTATCTATCTATCTATCTATCTCAAACCCTAACGGTTGGTGCATTTACACTTTCTCCTCTAGCTATCCAATTAAAAAGGAAATGAATGGACCTCTTTAACTTATAGCAAAAAAGATATTTAGTGACCATATTATATGGACATTCAGTCATAAAAAACAATAACTATGTCATAAAAAGAGAACAATCTCTTCAAAAAATCAAGCAAAATTGCATCCTATGTTTGAAAACCCTTTATAACGAGAATACATATATTTCAAAAATCAATTGATAAAAATATGCTTTTTTGAATCGTTTCTGCCATTTCTTCAAGAAAAAGAGCTCAAAATGTGGACAAAATTTCAGTGAAGTGAACATTGACATGTCCAAAATCTACATAAAGAATATAAAGTAGTAAAAGAAATTAAAAAAAAAATAAACATCGAACATGTTTCCAATGGTGGACATCGGATAGTTATTCAAATTGCTATAGAGCATGGTCTCGTTAAGAAAAATAGCTTGGATCATTTGTCTAAGCACTAAAAATGTTACGGATTTTCAGCTCAACTCACAACTTTCTTGATCTATGTCTACACCCTCGTCATCTAATGCACTTCATTCTATCTGAGACTTTTTAGAGCTCTCTTATTCTTCTTTTATATCCATAAGACCTCTATCTTCATCCAAGTACATACCAAATTATGTAGGATCATGCATAGATGTTCTTGTTTCCCTATGATTAGTTGTACCACATGCATCTAGAAGCTTTTGCATTTTCATATTGATGGTTTCTTTCCTCAAGTGCCCTATTTTTTATCAAGGAAAAATCATAAACAAGAATATCCACATCATCCATTTTGAGAGTCGATGTGCTTCTTATATTCTTTTTCTTTTTGAGCCTCTTCATTTGGTGTCACATACCATCTCTAAGTTATATTTACCTATGAATGCATTACCACTTTTAGTGTAATACCAATGTGCTATCAAAGGCTCTATTTTCTTTTATCATTATCTTAGTGACCTCTAAGACTTTCACAATCCAAAATGCTCTGGTAGCCTCATCACCATCAGTAAGGACTGCAATAAGTGTTGCAAACATTTATTTCTTTAAAATTTCCTTGCCATCTTTCTTCACCCTATTTGTCATCCTTGGGCCTACATAAATATTGCTTTCTGGTGGATCTATAAAACTTTGAAGTGCATCTGCATTTGATGCTTGTACTACATTCACTAAACTTTGTGTACAAAAATCCCATGTGAATGGAATATCAATTGGTCAATGACCTGGAATCAAATTCTTTATAATCTCTTCATGATGATTGAATATGTCATCCCACCAAGGTACATCTTGATCTCCAAGATATTTTTTTGCATGCTCAATATGTCTCTTTTTTCAATAAGAACATGCATCCACCTTTTACTTTGATCAAGCACATTTCCACATCTTTCCATATTGATTTTATCTTCATATGGTGTTTGTTTTGCACCATAAACAGACAAATTAGGCACTTGCAACAAGAATGTGCATCCGTCTTTAGGCTTCCACCCAGAAGAACATGAATACTACTTTGCAAATAGAAGGGTTATGTCATCAACCCTCTTCATCAAGAATATGTATTTACTAGTTCTTCTTGATCACTAATTTTGGTAGGAACTTGAGAATGTTGCGAGATGCACTATTTCTATTTAGTTGCATTGGCTGGGATATCATTTCAATGTAAAGGAAGAATGGAACAGGGCTACTTGTTCCTCACAAGGCAATAAAACTAGATACAAAGAGAATGGCCTCTTGTAAACATAACATGATGTTCTAATATAGTACACAATGTACTTACGAAAAGCCTTAGAGAAAACGAATGAGTGAGTTGCAAACATAGGTGACCCATGATTCGTGATAGGTAAGATGTGGCAATGAAGTCAAAGATATATCTGTAGTACATATTTTCATAAGCAGAACACGAGCATATCGACATAACCACCAGACACCAAAACCATCTAAACGGATATGAATAATGATACTGGAGAATCAATGCAGATAAGTCTTTTGGAAAACGATTGATACGTTAGCTAAAAAAGATAAGTATATATGAAGGAGATTCAACAAAGCATTCCCAAAAAAGCAAGGATTTTTTTCCCACTTCTTAAGTGCCTTAGTACAACATTAGGCTGTATAAACCCATGGAAACCTCAAGAATATAAAAACCAAAGTTGAGAAGTCTTGGTTATTATTCGGGGATCTTGAAGACTGTGACGAGATATATCTTTGAGGGTCTGGAGTTTAAGCGAAACTATGTGCGCAAATGATTAAACACACACACACACACACACACACATATATATATATATATATATATATATATATATATATATATATATATATATATATATATATATATATATATATATATAATTTCTGCTTTCAAGAAGGCTCATATGTTGCATATCAATCCTAGAATGTATATGGTCCGGTAAATGTCATCCAAAGTGATAGCATACACGATGAAAAATTTTATTAGTATAGGGTCATTGCACAATTAAAACACTAGCACAATAGTGTCTCACTATGCTAAATGTATCTTAAATTGTCTCACCACTTTCTCTCTGGCTAGTGGCTCTCACATTAACCACAAGAAAATGGCTTTCAAAGCTTCTGATAATTTTGTGCCTAATTGCATTAGTAAACTTGGATGTGAAGTGATAAAAGATGGTGAAATCTCTAAAAAAGATGTTTGTTTGGTATGGTTGTCAGTCATCCATCTCTCACCATGTGTTTGTTTTAAATCATTACATTCGGCCTTCAATTATTTATTTATTGTCATGTTGGGGTCCCAATAAAACTCATTTTAATCAGATTGGTAGTCTTTCCAAGAGGTTTCTTTGGGGAGGGGGGGGAGGCAGTCTTGTGCATAGTAAAATCCCCAAGGTTGCGTGGAAAATCTCTTGCTTGCCTAAAAGAGAAGGGGGTCTAGGAGTTTTTTTGTCCTTTGAGAATGTATATTAACCTTTTTGCTAAATGGATTGCAATGGTTCTGGACTCTCAAGATTGTTGGGGGCCCTTTGATTTAAAGGAATATGCATAGGTTTTACCTTGATGGGTATATAGTTTGGAAAAATCATTCTGACTCGGTTATCATTACTTCCCCCCATTTCTACAATCCCATTGTTACTAACTTGTGCTAGCGAATGTGGCATGCCTGGATGGAAGAGAGAAAGCATGCTTGTCCTAATACCAAATATCTTGACTCCTTTGACTTTTTCCTCAAGGAGAGCATTTGGACTGGGTTGTTGTCGCTTTGGAATAATGGTCAACTTGGCTGTACTACTTGGAAAGATCTCAGAGTCAATGGTGAGATTGTTTCTAAAGACCAAATTATGGAGACTAATGCTTCTCTTCGTTGTCTACAAGTCCTCCTTATGTACAAAAGAATGCTGGATGAGGAAGCTGACATCTCTCAAGGAAGGTAGAGCATATTGTTGACTGAAGTGGCTTAGGACATGCTAGAGAAATTCAAGAAGAAAAAGATGTTCCATCTCGATGATCGTCCCTAAACATAACAAGAAGTGGAAAGTTAATTGTAAACCAGAGGAGTGGACTCACATATTCCTTTGTATATGGTCTTTTCCCTACAGCATCAAACATTGTGTGTTGCTCTTGCCCATCCTCCACAATGCAGTCCTGTGTGGCCTTAAGGACAAGAAGTTTAAAGTTAATATTGGTGTATGTAAATTTTGTTACACTATGGAGGATGTCCCCCACTTGTTTTTCAATTGTAGACATGCAAAGGCATACTCGAAGGCTCTTTAACCATTCTAGTTGAAGTATAGATTTAAACTTAGCTATAAAGAGACTCTTCTTGGCTTTTGCAATAGATTTGACTTTGCATTGTGGAACATATGGAGGGCTCACATCCTGTGGAGCATCTGGAAAAGCATGAATGAAGCTCATTTCAACAACAAGTTTTCAAACTCTTTCTTGTTCAACCTCAAATAAGGCCTCAAAAGACTTGGTCAACAGTGCTTGGATTATATGTCTACTACTCCATCCATGGAGTTTTCCCTCAATACACACCTGAGGGACATTGCTCCCCAAAAATGGAGGCACTCCCTGCTGATGAGTCTTGATATCGTTATGCTATGTAGCTCGAAAGGAGCACATATCTATGTATTTACCTGTCGATCTTTTCTATATTGATGGGATTTTCTCCTTGATGTTTCCCTGATGTCTCTCTGAGGTGGGGGCATTTTTGCCCTTTGTACATTTTTATATGCCAATATTAATTCACTTCTTGTCTCTTCAAAAAAAAAAAAAACAATTAGCACAGAGAACACGTAATCAAACTAGAGGAAGCATATTTTGATGAAACTCATTCTAAACATTCTGTCAAAAGAATCAGTTAATGCCTGAAAGCTCACTTATATTGGACCTGTTTTGATCATTCCGAGCACGTTTTAGTCACATCACTAAGACGAGCATTAAGAAATTTTTAACTTTTCGATTTCCTTTGTTAAGATATAAGAAAAGTCTTGGTTGGTATTTTGTTGTTTTATACTATTTGAACTCTTCCCTCCCGTTGTTCGTTTCAAGCATGATTTATGTAATCCATTTGATGTGTAAGTTAAAATGATTTTCGTGTAAACAGAGGTTTAAGCTATATATTTATGCCAATGTCAGTTTGCGGAAAGTTTGGTTTTTTTTTTTTTCGGAAGATTAGTTGAAGATCAATGAAAACGATTTCCTGTAGTAATTACAATTTCCATTTCCGTTAAAGCTTTGCCTTTTTCACCCGATTTCCTTTATAACCATGCATAGCATTTTGAAGCTTATCCACATTGATGAGCTTCGTACGTTCGCCCATAGATATAAACACACACACACAGATACACGCACACACATTGGTATGTGTGTGTCTTTGTCTGCGTGTATGTGTCTGTGCGTGTGTTTGGAGAGAGAGAGAGAAAAATCATCAATTTAGGGCTGAACATTATTGGTTTTCTTTCTATATCCAAAGTAGCAGATCAGAATAGAAAAAAATTGGAGGGAAACATGGATATGCATACGTACACAGACGCATACACAAATGCATACACACAGTTATGCGCGCGCGCGCGCACACATATATATATATATATATATATATATATATATATATATATCACGCATATAGATATAAACACACGCAGACAGGTATGTGTGTGTGTTTGCCTGTATGTGTGTGTATGTGCGTGTGTTTTCAAAGAGAAGGAGAGAGAGAGAGAGTGTGCGTGTGTTTTGAGAGAGGGAGAGATCATCAATTTAGGGCTGAAAGTTATTGGTTTTTTTCTTTATATCCAAAGTAGACTTTCAAACTTACAACGCAACTTGGATCATGTCTAATAAATGCTGTGCTTGTCTGTGCCTTTCTTTCCTTTTATATGCATATTTTATATAATAACCAATCCTTTCATATGTAACTTTCATATGTTAACAATGACTTTTATATGTATATTTTATATGGGCCTTTGTTATTCGCTTTCTAGGGTGCGTTATTGGAAAGTGATTCTCAAAACGATAATTGCGTATCTCAAGAATAAAATTATCGCATTTGCAATGACCTTGAAGTTCTCCTCTTATTCACTTAAATTGAGCTTGTCGCGTGAACATTTGAAATGTATGATCCACACTCTGAAACATCTGAACCATATTATGCATTCATACATTAAAAAAACAATTCAGATAATTTGGAGATGAAGAAAAAAATCAGAATCATTAAAATATCTAACTACTTGGCATCCTCTTTTCGAGGCGAAGAAGATACTTGTCCTTTGACAAATTATGTATCTTGGCACAGACAGACCAGGAGGAAATAAAACATCTCTCTCGACATGTTCTAAGAGAAAAGGGATTAGGAATCTGCGAAGGATTTTTAAACTATATACACAGATCTTCATTGAAGACTTGTTTCTAACTTATCGAACCTATTTTTAAGTTATGTACTTCTGATAATCCAGTTCAAATGCATACATTTACGAACCCATTGAGTTTGTCTTAGTCTATCTAGGTTTTTATGTTTTACTAGTAGAATCTTAGTGCATGTTTAAGCTAGGCCATTCCTACGTTGCACTTTTCTTTTTTATATTTGTCACTAGAAATTCAAATAGTGAAGGAACTACTTACTACTTTCATAAGGTTAAGGCTCTCATCGGGAGGTTTGCCAATAGCCAAAAGTTATTGCTTACTCCAACACACAAATGAAGAACATGGTTTATCTTCAAACCCATGACATTGAGCCATATATACCTCTTCAGATATCCAACCATTAAGAAATGGGTTCTTCACATTCATTTGATAAATCTTCCATCTCTTAGTAGCTCAAATGCTCATAAATACTATACATGTTGGCATCTTTGTCATAGGATACAATGTCTCCTCATAGTCAATACCTTGACTTCGAGCATACTCTTTAGCAACTAGAGTAGGTTTGTACCTGGTAATGATTGCATCATACTTCTTCTTTACTTTGTGTATACATCCGCATTTACATCTCTTGATGTTTGCAGTCGTCGATATCAATTCCCAAGTGTGATTCGCATTCAAGGCCTCAATATGTTCTTCGATAACATTCATCCACTCTAGATTATTTTTAGCCTCCTCATAGAATCAGGGCTCTTCATAGTTTAAGTCATGTGCTAAATAGTTAGAACACTTAATCACTATTGATGTATCATATCAATACCTTTTAGGCTTTCTATTCTCTCTTGTAGATTTGCTCATGTTTCCTTAGAGGACTTTGCAAAATCAGTCAACTCTTGTATCTCGTGCTTGCCCTTGGAGTTCCACGAGTTAGGGTCCTCCCTAGGACTCTTTTCATGATCTTCAAAATCAGTTGATGCTTCAAGGGTAACATGACTTATTTTGATCAAAGAGAACATCTCGACTAAGTATTAAGCCTTTATTGCTATGGTAATATGGCCTATAACATCCTTTATTAATTTAAAGCCTATAAAGATACATTTCTTTTCCTTAGGATCTAATTCTCTTTTTATTTGGGATGGTATGTGTGCATATGCAATGCATCCAAATATCCTACAATGGTTCGAGCTTGGTTTTCTATCCAAAACTCGTCGATTAATCTAGAAGCCTTGGTTACATGCTCGTCAAGCTTCCTTGAGACCAGAAAGTTCCTTGTTTACCCTCTAAACATATTCACTTCTGATTTTATTCTCAAACCCTAATGGTTGGCCCATGTATGCTCCCTCCTCTAGCTATCCAATAAGAGAGGAAATCAATGAACCTTTTGAGCTTATAGTAGAAAACATATTCCATAACCATATAATATTTTTGAAGGGGAATTTATCCTAATAATGAAAATATTACGAAACCTATTGTTTTGTCATGTTATAAGTTACCCTATGCCACAACCATTTGCTCCATTATCATCTATCTACAGGGAAGAAGTGGAAGAACAATCTTCAAAAACATTTCTTGTAGAACCTATGACAGTAAAGCTTGCATCCTGTGCTTTATTTCCAATATGAAATTAATCGAAAATGGCAAAACAAAGATGTTAGTTTTGTTTTTGTCTATATACTTAATATTATGATCATCAAGAAAGTTTTATTTTTAACATGACCATGAAATTCGTTGTAGTTGTGTGTCTACTCTCACATCACTGAAAATAAAATAAGATACTTTTCAATGATATAACATGCAAGACAACCTCAAAGCATGGTTGACACTATGTAGTCTAAATCTATGGAAAGTCTTTGCAGTTTTATTTATTATAAATGTCATATCTTACATGTATCATAATGTGTTATTTGAAAATCTTGGTACTATCTTTCCTAATAGGAAAATCCTCTAACATTAATCAAGTTTCTCTTATCTTAACATTTCATAATTTCACGGAGTTCGATGACATACTAGTGCAACAGACCAATGAATGTCTAGCACACATCATCTATGTGTAAATAAATTTTCAACATGCAATAATTAAAGCCCATCTCTGTGTTCGTGTGCAATGATATCAACTGATTACATACAGGAAATACGATTTTAAAAAATACATAATATCAAATATATATGCATTTCTCATACTTGGATTGAATTATTTTTTCTTATTTCACGTCAATGTATAAATGATTCTATCTAATTTAGATAAATCCTAGTAAGTGATTGCCATGTCGAGTAGCTTCTTGGGCACAAGGAAGAGACGGCCAATGTCCTTTCTTCCTTGAAGTCAACTCCTACAACTAGTGAGGGGTGCCAAATATTCTACTGGCTTTGGCATTGGTCCAATTTCCACAATGGAAGGTTTGATACATAAAAACCAATTTTCTGTTCTCAATGAAAGGATGTCGCAGGTCCCCGCTTATAAGTTGCCATCTCATGCTAGAACATTTCATGCACCATTTCTTGTTAAGGGAGATATGTGAGCTGATTAATTTCTTATGGATGCTTAGAGCTTTATTCTATTTATTACCATTGTTCCATCTTAACCCTTTAGTCTCCGAAGAAGGAGATAAGCCTTTGAGTTCTCCCAAGCATGGATTGTGTGTCTCCGAAGGAACTGATCATTATAGTCAAATCTCCTAATAAGTTCTATGTACTCAAATCCTATCCAATGACCTCTCTCATGGTTCTAGGGATTTTTCCATTTACTAAATCCTTTGTTCCATAATTTCTTTGCTTTCTCCATATCATTTAAGTAAACTTCTTTAATTTCCTCAATAGGAAACAAAATAGAATCATTTTGCCTTATCATGGCCAACCACTTCTTATCGTCTTTTAAGCTTCAAATACAATTTTATCTTGTTCCAGATATTTCATGTAGAGGAAAAAGGTGTAAACTTTTTGGTGTCATCGAATCGTGAAAGCATCAAGGTGAGAAAATCAAGATCCTTCCACCTAGGGATTCCCATAAGAACAAGAGAGGATTTTTTTCTGAGATTCAATTTGGACCATGAAGCTTCCATGTTATGCCATGCCTTGATAAACCAATTGGCTACCAGCTTATCTATCATACTACCAACATTAGGAATGCCCAATCCACTATAATCTTTGTGGTAAGGACACAAAGACCACTTGATTTTGGGCACTCCTCTCTTGTTGGGATTACCATTCTAGAGGAATTATCTACAAGTAATTTCAAGCTTTGCTGATTCTTTGTCTTTTGGTCCCCAACATGCAACAAAGTAGATAATATATGAAATGAGGAAGGCATTGATCACCATTGTCTGCCTACCCCAATTGAGTTGCATGCCCTTCTAGTGGCCTAATTTAGCATCATGTTTGGCTAGGACCCAACTCCAATGCTAGCCCATAGAAAATTCAAAGCCCATTGGGTTATCGAGGAGCTAGAAGATTTGTCCACTATGTAGCTCCGTCCATTTAAATCAAGAATTGCATATGGGGCCAAAAAATGGGCTTGAAAATTGTTTTGGTTAATCTATCCATCTTTCTTCCTTTCCATCTTTCTTTCTTTCTTCCTTCCTTCTATTTTTCTTCTTTCTTTCTTCTGCTCCATATATGTAGCTATCTTTATATCCATCCATCTATCTATCTATCTATCTATCTATCTATCTATCTATCTATCTATCTATCTATCTATCTATCTATCTATCTATCTATCTATCTATCTATCTATCTATTATCTATCTATCTATCTATCTATCTATCTATCTATCTATCTATCTATCTATCTATCTATCTATCTATCTATCTATCTATCTATCTATCTATCTATCTATCTATCTATCTATCTATCTATTATCTATCTATCTATCTATCTATGTATCTATCTATCTATCTATCTATCTATCCATCTATCTATCTATCTAACTATCTATCAATCTATCAATCTATCAATCTATCTATCTATCTATCTATCTATCTATCTATCTATCTATCTATCTATCTATCTATCTATCTATCTATCTATCTATCTATCTATCTATCTATCTATCTATCTATCTATGTATGTATGTATGTATCTATCTATCTATCTATCTATCTATCTATCTATCTATCTATCTATCTATCTATCTATCTATCTATCTATCTATCTATCTATCTATCTATCTATCTATGTACCTATCTATCTATCTATCTCGCCATCTATCTATCTATCTATCTATCTATCTATCTATCTGTCTATCTATCTATCTATCTATCTATCTATCTATCTATCTATCTATCTATCTATCTATCTATCTATCTATCTATCTATCTATCTATCTATCTATCTATCTATCTATCTATCTACCTACCTACCTACTCACCTACATATCTATCTATTTATCAGTCTATCTATCTATGTGTCTATATGTCTATCTCTATGTCTACCTGTCTTTCTGTTGGTCTATCTTCTATCGATCTATCTATCTATATATCTATCTATGTCAAACCCTAATGGTTGGTGCATGTATACTTTGTCCTCTAGCTATCCAATTATAAAGGAATTGAATGGAGCTCTTTAACTTATAGGAGATATTTCGTGACCATACTATATGGAAATTGATTCATAACAAACGATAACCATGTCGTAAAAGGAGAAAAGCCTCTTCAAATGTCAAGGACATTGCATCTTATGTTTGAAAACCCTTTATACGAGAATACGCATATTTCAAGAATCAATTGATGAAAATGTGATTTTTTGATCATTTGAGCCATTTCTTCAAAAGAACAGAGCTTAAAATGTGGCCGGAATTTCACTCAAGTTTAACATTGACATGTCCAAAATCTACATGCAGAATATAAAGTAATAAAGAGAATTTAAAAAAAGTAAACGTTGAACATGTTTTCAATGGTGGATGTCAGATAATTATTCAAAATTGCTATAGAACATTGTTTTGTTTAGCAAAATAGTTTGGAGCATCTATCTAGGCACTAAAAATGTTATGGATTTTCAACTCAACGCACAAATTTCTTGATCTATGTCTACACCCCCATCATCTGATGCACTTCATTCAGTTTAAGACTTTTTAGAGCTCTCTTATTCTTCTTTTATATTCATAAGAGCTCTATCTTCATTCAAAAACATACTGAATGCTATAGGATCATGCATAGATCTTCTTGTTTGCCAATGATTAGTTGTACGACATACATCTCGAAGCTTTTGCTTTACCGTATTGATGGTTACTTTCCCAAGTGCCCTGTTTTTTGTTAAGGAAAAATCATAAACAAGAATATCTAGATCATCCATTCTGAGAGTGGATGTGCTTCTTATATTCTTTTTCTTTTTTGATACTCTTCATTTGGTGTCACATTCAATCTCTAAGTTATATTTACCTATGAATGCATTACTACTTTTAGTAAGACCAATGCGCTATCAAAGCCTCTATTTCCTTTGATCATTATCTTAAGTGACCTCTAAGACTTTCGCAATCCACAATGGTCTGGTAGCCTCATCACCATTAGTAAGGACTGCAATAAGTGTTGCAACATTTATTTCTTTTAAATTTCCTTTCCATGTAACTTCACCCTGTTTTGTCATCCTTGGGCCTACATAAATATTCCTTTCTGGTAGATGTATAAAACTTTGAAGTGCATCTGCATTACATGCTTGGACGGCATTCAATAAACTTTGTGTACAAAAATCCCATGTGAATGGAATATCAATTGGCCAATGACCTAAAATCATACTCTTTATAATCTCTTCATGATGATTGAAAAATTCATCCCACAAAGATACATCTTAATCTCCAAGATATTTTTTTGCATGCTCAATATGTCTCTTTTTTTCAATAAGTAAATGCATCCACCTTTTAGTTTGATCAAGCACATTTCCAAATCTTTCCATATTGATTTTATCTTCACATGGTGTTTGTTCTGCACCATAAATAGACAAATTAGGCACTTGCAACAAGAATGTGCATCCCTCTTTACGCACCCACCCAGAAGAACATGAATACTACTTTGCAAATAAAAGGTTTATGTCATCAACCCTCCTCATCAAGAATAAATGGTTGAAACTAATATTGTGCAAGAAGCCAAAATGTTAGCACTATTTTCAAGGCCTACTGAGCAAAAGTGCTTAAATTCATAAATTTGTGTAAGGCTTTAAACTTCAGGTTTTGGAGTATATGCTTGTGGTTTTAAAAGTTTATCAAATGATGGACATGATCTTCTATGGTAATGTGTGAAAGTTAATGTTTAGTTTTTTTAATTAGCCTCTTAATAGTAAGAAAACCATTCCAAATCATCTTTGGAGGTATTCCATGTTGTTTTTGCCCAATGCGGTTAGTATCCTATGCATTAATGGTCAATGCAATAGCTTCTATGATCGTATGCATCCTTATGGTCTCATTAGTTTTACTTTTAGCTACAATTTCCTGTCAGATATCTTCCCGTTATGAATATCGAATCATCAAACTCGTTCTATCCATGCCTTTCACTCACAAATTTTATCAACAGTACTCATTTGCACAAAAACCTAGTTTTCTATTTAATACTTACAGCGTAGAACTTTGATTGCAAAGCGGAGCTACAAATGAATTTTACATGGAACTACAAGTACCCAAAAAATATCCTTTAGGGGTATTTCTTTACAGATATTTACTAGTTCTACTTGATCACTCATTTTGGTAGAAACTTGAGAATGTTGCTAGATGCACTATTTGTATTTAGTTGCATTGGCTCGGTTATCATTTCAATGTAAAGGAAGAATGGAACAGGGCTATTTATTCCTGACAAACGGAATAAAACTAGATACAAAGAGAATGGCTTCTTGCAAAAAATAACATGATGTTCGAATATAGTAGAAAATCTACTTATGAGAAGCCTTAGAGAAAACGAATGAGTGAGTTGGAAACATAGGTGACCCATAACTCGTGATAGGTAACATGTGTCAATGAAGTCCAAAGAGATATCTGTAGGACATATTTGCATAAGCAGAACATGAGCATATCGACATAACCACCAGACACCAAAACCATCTGAATGGATATGAATAATGATACTGGAGAATCAATGCGGATAAGTCTTTTCGAACACCATTGATACCTTAGCTAAAAACGATAAGTATCTATTCAGGAGATTCAAAAAAGCATTCCCAAAAAGCAAGGTTTTTTTTTCCGAGTTCTTAAGTGCCTTAATACAACATTAAGCTGTATAAACCCATGGAAACCTCAAGAATATAAAAACCAAAGTTGAGAAGTCTTGGTTATTACTCGGGGATCTCGAAGAATGTAACGAAATATACCTTTGAGGGACTGGAGTTTACACATCTCAAGCGAAACTATGTGCACAAATGCGTACACACACACACACACACACACACACACACACATATATATATATATATATATATATATATATATATATATATATATATATATATATATATATATATATATATATATATATATATATATATATAGATAGATAGATAGTTCATCTCATTCATGCTTTCAAGAAGGTTCATATGTTGCATATGAAACCTAGAATGTATATGGTCCTGTAGATGTGATCCAAAGAGATAACATACACGATGACAATTTAAGTAGTATAGGGTCATTGCACAAAAACAATTAGCACGTTAATGTCATCATCTATGCTGACTATGCTAAATGTATCTCAAATTTTCTCACCACTTTCTCTCTGGTTAGTGGCTTTCACAATATTCAGAAGAAAACGGCTTTCAAAGCTTCTGATAATTTTGTGCCTGATTGCATTATTGAACTTGGATGTGAAGTGCTAAAAGATGGGGAAATCTCTAGGCTTCTAGGCATACCTATGGGTTTTCAAGTCTCCTTGAACCAAATGTGGGAGTGGGTAATGGAGAGATTTAGAAAAAAGTTGTTTGTTCGGTATGGTTGTCAATTATCCATCTCTCACTATGTGTTTGCTTTAAATCATTACATTCTGCCTTCAATTGTTTATTTCTTGTCATGTTGGGTTCTCAATAAAACTCATTTTAATTAGATTGTTAGTCTTTCAAGGAGGTTTCTTATTTTTCCGGGGATTGGGTGGGGAGTCTTGTGCATAATAGAATCCCCAAGGTTGCGTGGAAAATCTACTGCTTGCCTAAAAGAGAAGGGGTCTGGGAGTTTTTTCTCCTTTGAAAATGTCTACTAGCCTATTTGCTAAATGGATTGCAAGGGCTTTGGAATCTCAAGATTGTTGGGCCCTTTTGGTTAAAAGAAATATGCATAGGTTTTTCATTCATGGGTATATAGTTTGGAAAAATCATTATGATTGGGATATCATTACTTCCCCTCATTTCTACCATCCCACTGGTACTAACTTGTGCTACGGAATGTGGCATGCCTGGATGGAAGGGAAGAAGCATGATTGTCCTAATACCCATTTTTTTGACTCCTTTGACTTTTTCGTTGAGGAGAGCATTTGGACAGGCTAGTTCTTGCTTTCAAATAGTGGTCAACTTGCCTATACTACTTGGAAAGATCTCACAGTCAATTGTGAGATTGTTTCTGAAGACCTAATTATGGAGACGAATGCTTCTCTTGGTTGTGTACAGGTCCTCCTTATGGACAGAAGAATGGTGGCTATCGGAGCTAACATCTCTCAAGGAAAGAGGAGCATTTTGTTGACTGAGGTGGCTTAGGACATGCCATAGAAACTCAAGAAGAAAAGAGTTTCCATCTCGATGATCATTCCTAAAATTAACAAGAAATGGAAAGTTAATTGGAGACTAGAGTAGTGCACTCACAAACATCAAACATTCTGTGTTGCTCTTGCCCATCCTCCACAATGGATGTCCCCCACCTTTATTTCAACGGCAGACATGCCTACGCTTACTCAAATACTCTTCAGCCATTCTACGTGAAGTTAAACTTTCAACTTCGCTATCAAGAGACCTTTCCTGGCTTTTGCGATAGATTTGACTTTGCATTGTGGAACATATGGAGGGCTCGCATCCTATGGAGCATCTGGAAAAGAAGGAATGAAGCTCATTTCAACAACAAGTTTTCCAACTCTTTCCTGTTCAACCTCAAAGAAGGGCTCAGAAGACTTGGTCAACAATGCTGGGATTATATGCCTACTGCTCCATCTATGGAGTTCTCCCTCAATATACACCTGAGGGACATTGCTCCCCAAAATGGAGGCACTCCCTACTATCGATGTATTCTTCCACTTGTCTTGATATCGTTCTAATTTGTGGCTCTAAATGAGCAGATGTTTGTGTATTTACATATCGATCTTCTCTATATTGATGGTATTTTCTCCTTTATGTTTCCCTGATGTCTCTCTGAGGTGGGGTTATTTTGCCCTTTGTACATCTTTACATGCCAATATTAATTCACTTCTTGTCTCTTCAAAAAAAAAAACAATTAGCACAGGGAACACGTAATCAAACAAGAGGAAGCATATTTTGATGAAACTCATTCTAAAGATTCTGTCAAAAGAATCAGTTAATGCTTGAAAGCTCACTAATGTTGGACCTGTTTTCTTCATTCCGAGCGCATTTTAGTCACATCCCTAAGACGAGCATTAAGAAAGTTTTAACTTTTCGATTTCATTTGTTAAGACATAAGAAAAGTCTTGGTTCGTTTTCTGTTGTTTTATACTATTTGAACTCTTCCCTCCCGTTGTTCGTTTCAATCATGATTTGAAAAAAAATATTTAATAAATTAATAAATAAATTTATATATATATATATATATATATATATATATATATATATATATATATATATATATATATATATATATATATATATACATATATATATATATATATATATATATATATATATATATATATATATATATATATATGTGTGTGTGTGTGTGTGTGTGTGTGTGTGTGCGCGTGTGTGAGTACATGTTAATTCATATGAATATATGCACTTCTCTAAATTTCTACATACATACATGCATGGACCTGCATGTATGTAGATTTATGTAATCCATTTGATGTGTAAGTTAAAATGATTTACGTGTAAAAAGAGGTTTAGGCTATATATTTATGACAATGTCAGTTTGCAGAAACTTTGGCACTTCAGTTTATGTAATATCTCTAAGTACGAATGTACGAGTACTTTAGCTCGTAGACAGATAAAGTCCATTTGTATGTTCGTAAGGTAAGATGTAGTCATTTCGCTTATAGAGGGATCCATTTACATGTGAGCTTTTCTTTCTTGATAGAAAGTGGTTGTATTATTTCAAGACAAGAGAAATAGAATCTATGTTGGTAAGTTTAGAAGTATTCCATTTCATGTGTCTCCGGAATCCGTCAGGAATCTTCCCGCTTATGTTAGTATTTCCTGTGCAAGAGAGTCAACAAATGTCACATACTCGGAAGATGTAATGCATGCACGTTGTGCACATGCGAGTCTGTGGAAACATGTGCCTTCTCTGTTTGAAAGTTTCAGCCGAGGTGTATGAAGTTCATTGCCGAGGCATGAAACGAACGTGCACAGAATGAGATTTCATGGAGTACTGTTACAATAGTACTTGTAATTTCTGAGCTCTGAGCTCGCCTTAATGCATACTTTTTAAAACTTATTGGTTCATAGATCTCACCAAATATTCTTCCATACTATTCGGAGAGCTTTTGAAGTCGTTATTTTTGGCTCTAAATAGATCCACTTGACTCTATCTTAAGTTGTGATGCTACATTTGGATAAAGTGACATCCTCACGTAAGCTTCGGACATATGGCTTTTACTTCTAGTTTCAATGAATTCCAATGCTTATGGTCAAGCATTAAGACTTTTCATATGCACAGATTATGTTCAAGCATTCAAGCTTCTCATGTGCACAAATTCGAGGTACTATGCCGAGGCAAGAAACGAAGGTGCACACTCGAATGATTATGTTCAAGCATTCAGGCTTCTCATGTGCACAGATTCGAGGTACTATGCCGAGGCAAGAAACGAACGTGCACGGAATAAAATTCCATAGAGTTCTGTTACAAGATAACTTGTAATTCCTCAGCAGTGAGCTCGCTTTACAATAGTGTAATTCCTCAGCAGTGAGCTGATGAAATTACAATGGGAGTCGTGATTCCTAAGGACTGAGCTAAGAGCTCGTGAAATAACAAGTAAAAGACAAGGACGAACGGAAATTATACTTGTGCTGGAAATTATACTTGTGCTGGAAAGTGAAACGTTAGGATATCCGAAAGTACTCCGAAGAGAGCCACATGCGAGATATCAACATATGAGATTCCCAGTTGTGTGTGAAATTTGCAAGTCTTACTCACTGATCCTTCAAGTCTAACTCACCGCTCTACAATCTGTCGATCTACTTCAATGGTTTCTTTTACAACCTTTGAGTGCACATAGAAATATATGCCATCAATATATGAATAGGATTTTATAGATTTTTAGAGAGAGAGAGATTAAGCATATGCGCGAGTATGTACAGTCAGTTGTATATATGCATTTTAAAAATTTATACATACATACACATACATGTATGTATTTAGATACTTGTAACCCATTTGATGTGTAAGTTAAAATGATGTTTGTTTAAACAGAAGTTTAAGTTCTCTCTCTCTCTCTCTCTCTCTCTCTCTCTCTCTCTCTATATATATATATATATATATATATATATATATATATATATATATATATATATATATATATATATATGGCAATATCAGTTTTCGGAAACTTAAGCTGTTTGTTTTATGTAATTCCTGCTAATTACGAATGTACAAGAACTGTACGTCCTATACAGATATGATCTTACGTTACTTATGTGTTTATACCTTAAGATATAGTCTTTTCGCGTATAAAGCGATCTATGTAAATGGGAGCTGCCTTTTTTTGAAAGAAGGGGTTTAAATTATATAAAGTCGAGAAAAAGAGAGTCAAGATAAGCATGTTTATGAGTATAACAATACATTTATGTCCAAGCTCATTTATGATTGTTCACGTATATGTCTGTATTTCTACTACACCACTGTGGCTAAATATCACGTGTCTGCGACACAGAACGTACATGAATGAAAGGATGTGATGCATGCACGCTCCAATGATGCGATTTGTGGAAACATGCGCCTAGAATCAGCCGAGATGTTTGAAGAACTATGCCGAGCCAAGAAACGAACGTGCGCGGAATGAGGTTTCAGAGAGCGGTCTTACAATAGAACTTGTAATTCCTTCGCACTGAGCTTGTCTTAATGCAGCGCGTTGAGTTAAGAGATGGTGAGATAACAATCAAGAGACAAGGACGAAAGGCCTTAAAATCAAATTCTTTTTGCCGACTGAAAACTACAGTCAAATTATATTTATGCTTGTAAGGAAGAAAACTGACACGAAGAGAAATATATGTCCACTTCCATTTTGCTCCGCGACATTTATTTATTCACCGCATGCTAAAGACAGCGACATGGGAGATTATCATAGTCAACTACTCACGGGTCATAGTCTCGAAATAATAAAGAGATCATCATAGTCAACTACTCACGGGTCAGGAACGTAAAGAACAAAATCTCAAGCTGTGTTTTCAGTAAAGATGAAACGTGTTTTCATTCATTATTCAATAATTGATGGTAGAATCCATGCTATGGTCACGTGCTCAAATATATACACAAGGACACTGAAAGTGTAGACACTGAAATTCTAATATACCTTTCTGTCCTTCTCAATTCGGTCTAGAGTTCGTTCAAATAATAGACAACCCAAGCAACTTTTTCCTACCGGTTACGCTCCTCACTCTCTCTTTGTATCAGGTCATTGGCCAAAGCATACGAGGCATAACCAAAAGCATATGTTTTCGTATGATCTTCTAGGGATTTAAAAACGCTATAGTTCTTTTTCTAACAGGTTTTCTCTAAAGATGTGGTACTTCTGTAGTCGATTAAAAACACTATAAAATTGTGAAACTTCTCAAGAAACTAACTCAATCAGTTCACACATGCAAAATAAGCATGTGAAATTGCAAGCCTTACTCCCTGATCTCGATTTACTTCCAACACCATATCTTTATTAAACCAACACCATATCTTTACAGCTAGGAAAAGTAATCCTCCTTTCATCTAGCGAATCTCTCGGGTAAGCTATCAATTCTTAAAGATATCAATTTAAAGAAGTTATAACCGAGCGTCAAGTCGAGGCTATCTGCTTATGTAAAGAAGAAGATCTTAGACACAAAATATCCCTTGAAACCAAAGGAAGAACTGAGCGTGCATTATGAGCGCTTAAGTGAGATGCAAATGTAGCAAAGGAAAAATGTTTTCGCCATATGAACGAGAAGTCATGGATGTATATTAACTCCAATAACACCTTACTCATGTCTTAAGAGAGATGGCTATTAGAAGATTCTATGAATTGAGTTTCGTTCTAGTGTCTTTTGTGTGCAATAACAAGCTTCAAGTTGTATAAATAGCAGGTCAAATTTAACGAAAGATAGCGGGAATAAAAAGGCGACCCCTAAGCCCCTTGATCCCTATATGGGGGATCCGAACCGTTCACTAGATTGAGTCAAGAAGTATGATGATCTTTTCAGGTCTTCGTGATGGATTGGAATCTACGTTTATAATTCTAAATTCCAAACATCTTGTGGTAGTCGAAAAGAAAAAGAAAAACGGGGGGGGGGGGGGGGGGGGGGGGGGGGGGGGGGGGGGGGGGGGGGGGGGGGGGGGGGGGGGGGGGGGGGGGGGGGGGGGGGGGGGGGGGGGGGGGGGGGGGGGGGGGGGGGGGGGGGGGGGGGGGGGGGGGGGGGGGGGGGGGGGG
>MU264348.1:0-28417 GCA_020310875.1 Ceratopteris richardii
AATAGAGCTATGTTCCTGGTTTCTCCTACTTCAAAAGTAAAGAGCCTACCATGCTTCTCACCTCGGGTTATCTTCTTGAAGCCTTGACATGGATCTTCCACAAAAGCTCCATGTTGGGTGAACCTAACTTGCAAGCCTTTTTCAACTATTTGGCCTACACTTATTAGGTTTTTTAGTGATAGTGGGTACATAGAGAACCTTACTCAGAATGTTTGTCCTACCATTGGAAGCTTTGACATTACCAATCTTCTCCACATTGTGCTTCGTGTCATCCCCTGTTTGCACTTCATGTCTATGCTTTGGACTTTCCAAGTCAGATAGAAGAGCAATATTGCCTGCAACATGATTCGAACATCCTGAATCTATGTAGAACAAATGATCATCTTCTTTACCTTCTTTGTGGCTTAGATTCATAAGAAGCAGTGAGTCTTCATGTGGTTGATCTTCTGAATAATTGTTGTAGTCTCTTCTATTATAGCTTCCATTGTTATTGTTGAAGTTGTGTCCACCTCTGCCTCTATTGCTGCCATATCCACCTCTTACACTTCCTTTCTGGGTCTTCCCATTGAACCAGCAATTTTGAGTGGTGTGGTTGGTCTTATCGCATATGGCACAAGGTTGAACATTCTGACCTTTTTTGTCTTGCTTTGGTCCTTTCTTCTTCCCTTTCCACTTGCTCTTGCTTGCAAAGTTGGCTTGAGAAGTCTCTTCTTCATCTTCTTCATCTTCTTCCTTCTTCTTGCCTTTCTGCTCTTTATCCTTCTTATCCGCATATAGAGCACTAGTTGAATTACCAGGATAGGAGCTACCTTCCTTTATGCTATTGTTGGCTTCTTGATTGAAGAGTTATCTAGGAAAGATTTTGAAGTCTAGAGTTTGCACATCCATGATGAGATCATAAGCCGTCGTGAAGGATTGCCATTGCTTATCACTTCAAATGCCGTTGAGAATTTTCCTCATGATGACCTCTTGTTCAATTAGCTCTCCAATGGATGCTAACTGATCCACAACCTCCTTGACCTTGGTAACAACTCTGTGATGTTTTGTTTATGTGTCTTCTTCATTTGGTTGAACTCGTTCCAAAGATGATTCTTTCTTGCTTTTGTACTAGCAGAAAAGAAAGTCTCGAGGGCATCCCATGTCTCTTGAGATGTCTTGCATCCTCTAATATGTGGTAATAGAAAGTCAGAGATAGAGTTCAGTATGTACGACCTTTCTTGAGCATCCCTTGTGCACCAAAGTGTGAGCTTATCTGTCTCCTCTTGTGTAGGTCCTCCTTTGGATCTTGGAATAGGCATAGCTTCATCACCTGTTACAATTCCATAAAGATTTCTACCTTGCAAATAGGCCTCCATTTTGATTTTCCAAGCAGCGTAGTTGTGTCGATCAAGCTTCTCGATCATTGAGGGAAAGCTGTCACCCATCTTGATCTAGCTTTGATGCCACTGAAAAAACTTGGAGAAGCTTGTAGAAGTTAGAAAAGTGTGTTTCAAAAGCGACGAAGTTTGGTCAAGCCAACCGGCACAAGACCAGCCCTTGAGCTTATGGAGACTCAAATAGACCTTATAATCATGTAATAAGTGCAAAGAAACACACTATGTACTTTGGAGCATCAAGGAGAATGAGTCGATACAAAACAGATAAGTTCGCGGGTCGACTAGCTCAAAACTTATTATCAATGGAAGAGACAATGAACTTCAATGCCCATAGCGACCAGGCTGATTACAATTAGAAAAAATCCTTTTATGGGAGTGATACACATAGGGTTGAGTGTATGGAATGCACAAAAGTTTAAGGAATAAGCAAAATATGCTATAGGAATGAATGCGACATTCACCGGTGGTACTTCCTATTTTTCAGGAATACGTAGAGATTGACCCCGAGACAAAAAAAACTCAGATTTCTCCAAATATGTTGAACCAAATGCTATGAAAATTTATAGGAATAAACTAGACTTCCACTCAATTTGGAGCTCTGGAGAGAGAGCATCAACCTCTGCAAGATTACTGTTGGCGAAGAAGATGATGCAGAATTGAAGGAGCAAGACAATGATGGTCACAAGTTTATGTATATTGCTTCCATGTAATGTACAGTGATTTCAAGTCTTTATATAGACTCTAGGAGTGTTCCACGACTTCTACAAGTTGAATTTGAATTCAAATGAAGGTGGGAATGGTTGTTGGAGGGATCAATTCACTTTCCTATAATCTAGGAAAAGTGAAGATCTAGTTTGATCTACTTTTAGGTGATTGATTGCTTGATTGAATGCAACTTCAACCACCAAAAATTCGTGGGATTTTGGCTTTATATTTCTACCTTTACATGTGTAAAGCTCAAGGCTTTTACAACAGTAAATGAACCATCAAAAATTTCTCAAAAAAATACAATAAATGAGCATATGAAAAAGAACTCTCCAACGGATATTCTTTCGACGCGATAGCCTTTGATGTAGATCAAATCCACCTCAAGCATAGTGTAAGCTTGATGTTCCAACAGATGGGACCACATACATCACTATGAACAAGATGTAATTTTCTTGTAATATGTATGAGTATGTTTTGGAAAAGAAGCACGTTGCATTCTTTCAAGAATGCAACCTTCACATGCATGCTTTTCAATGGATTCAAGTGTTGGCAAACCAATAAACATGTCCTTCTTTTGCAAGTAAAGCAAACTATTGAAGTTCAAGTGACAAAAATGAGCATGCCAAAGCTCCATTTCAGCCATGGAAGAAGTATGAGCAACCAAGGGATTTGAGGCAGCCCTCTTGTATGTATCCATTTGATACAAACCATTACATAATGTACCAAACATCACAATAATATCACCATTGCAAAAATCATCAACCATTGTTGCAGAGAAGAGAAGCATAAAGAAGAGCTCCAAAATTTTCAAATTAATGGGCATGATTTTTCTTCTTCAAAGTCTTAGAGAATTCCTCAAGCCATGTAAATGCACTAGAGGAGTCCTCTAGTGGCATAATCCCATCTTGTAGTAAAATATCCCTTGTAAATTAGTAGGAAATTCACTTTTTAGTAATAAAGTGCCGGTCTCTTGTGTGAAAGGACCAAATTTAGGGCACATGTATATAAGTCACTTTGTGACTCTTTGTAGACACTTTTTGCTATTGTGAACAAGGAGAGCTTTGGAATCTCGAATTTGCCTCTTTCCTGCAGATTTCCATCTTCTCTTTGATCTTCTATGTGTGTAATGCTTGGAATGTGTGTGTAGGACTTTTGTCTACCCCTCCCCACTGTTTTTGAGCTACTGGTGTGTGTGTGTGAGCTTGTAGGAGTTATGGTGTGAGTATGGGTACTTCCTACCATTCACTATTTTGGTCCTAACTTGAAGCAGGGTTGTCATAATCCAGTGAAACCACTTTCAATAGGTGCATCTTGTCGAGAGCTTCGATATGAGTACCTGTTGACTATATTTGGAGCTTAGAGCTGAGAGAAATCCTCGATTTACTGAAAACTGTTGTAAGTGGTATCGCGGTAGACACTTTCAATCATTCAGTGAGTTAGAGAGGTGAATTAGTCTTTTCTCACACATATCAACTGAACCACTTCATTCTCCATCATGTATGCACATGTCCTCATACACTTGGTTAGGTCGTTTGATCGGATTGACATATAAGCGTGTGTCAATTTCCCACTATACGTACTTGTGTTGCAAATGAGGTTTAGTCTCTTTGGCACAAGTCCTTGAGTCTTCTTGACTTAGGTACACATGTTTTTGGCATCGTTGCTGGGGAACACTCAGCCAAGGTGCTTTCGTGATGGTTATAGATCGAGTGTGATGAAATCGTACTTGTAGAAGTGAACTCGTTCCGTGGCAAGTAGTCAATCACTTCAGCACTTGTTACTTCACATCCTAGAGGTGTATGTAATGAGTTTTTAGGTTTAGAGTTAGTAGGAAGGGAGAGAAGGAGGAGTTAGGGTTAGGTCAGAAGGAGAGGAGAGGAGAAGAGAAGTGAAGTAGGAGTAGGCCAAGATCACCAAAAAAGCCCAAAAAATTTGCCAAAATTAGTGAAGTTCAGTTTCTGTCACCAAAAAGTATAAAAACCAAAAAATTTGAACTCATTTGATACTTTCCTGCATTCTGGTATCGCGTGCGAGCAGCGACCGGTATCGCGAGTGTGGTGTCGCATGCTACAGGCTGCCAAGGCTAGGTATTGAGCTCAAGTTGCAATCAAGACACCACAAAGGTAAGATTCCATAAGAATTCTTTGGCAAAAACACACTAAAAGTGCACCAACACGTGATTAATTGTGCATTTGGTATCGCGTGGGGGAAATAGTTCGTTTTTTGAGCTTTCTTGAAAGAGACAGTAGGCTAGGAGTGAGGAGGATTGAGAGAGGAGCAAGGGGTGTAAAATTTTTTGCATTTGGAGGTATTTTGGCTTGAGTATCGCGATCGGTTGAGTTTTTGGTATCGCGATACTAAAAATTCCCTTGTATCGCGATACTCGCCAAAGTATCGTATCATCAGTTACCAGCCTTGGTATCGCGATACCACTTGTGGTATCGTATCACCAGGTTGGTATCGCGATCTCACTTTACCAAAGTGGTATCGTATCGCGATCCACTTTTAGTATCGTATCGTCTCGAGTCCCACCTAGTATCGAGATACCATACTAGTATCGTATCGTGCGGTTCGGTGGTATCGTATCGCCTAACTGCAAGCATCGTATCGTGCACCAATAGTGGTATCATATCATCGTAGTATTTGATATCGTATCGTCTAGTTCCCAAGTATCGTATCGTCTCACTTTTAGGTGTATCGCGATACCAATTTGGTATCGTATCGTCGCTTTGCAAGTGGTATCGTATCGTGCCCTTTTTGGTGTCATATCGTCCAAAAAGTGGTATCGTATCGTATGGGTTTCCAGTATCATATCATCAGCCTTTTCAATATCGTATTGTTCTAATTTTGGTATCGTATCGAGGGTGGATTTTGGTATCCTATTGACTAATATGAAGGTATCGTATCGTCAGGTTAGCTCGTATTGTATCGTGATCAACAGCGGTATCGTATCGTCTGTTGCGGCAGTATCATATCGCCGAGGTTTCAGGTATCGTATCGTGAACAGAGTGGTATCACCCAAACTGGTATCACCCAGAGTGGTATCGCCCAGAGCGATTGAAGCATTTGTTAAGGGCAACTTTGAGGCAATTGAGGAGCCACTTAAGGAGAGTTGTAGAGACCTAGAGAGCTTTAGGAGGGTGAATGAACTTGAGGTCAGGGAGAGTGCTAAGTAGCCGAAGAAGTGTCTTATCTTCTATAGGGAGTGCCGCCCAAGTCAGTCACCGCTCGACCTATTCAGACACCTCTAGTGACTCCGAGGAGGAGATACAAATGGCCTCAGAAGACATGCATGGCCCAACTCCAGGTAGAAACTTCATGATCGCTATAGAAGGAGACTATCAAACCTCCTTACAATATGTGTCTACTAATGCCCATGAGATCCCCATCTATCTAGATGGCTTAAACCGATCTGTGGCTAGAATGGTGACTTCCATGGATGCCACGATTGTGCCTAGACCAGCTGTTAAGTACAAAGGAGGGGCATACATGGACAAGATAGGTCACATATACATAGTGACTGAATTTCCCGAGATGATCAATGAAAGGGGAGAGTTAGTGGAACAAGAAAACCCAGGAAGAACAAACCCTGAGGAACTAGTG
Source organism: Ceratopteris richardii (assembly GCA_020310875.1). NCBI lineage: Eukaryota > Viridiplantae > Streptophyta > Polypodiopsida > Polypodiales > Pteridaceae > Ceratopteris > Ceratopteris richardii. Next base: position 5,688 of record MU264348.1, read on the forward strand.
ACGACCCCTAGAGGTAGATCCCAAGTAACACGAGTCTTGAGAGGAGACTTGATACCTCAAGATGATTACCTGTTGGAAGTCTATATGATCCATGGATCAGACGTATTACTTCAAACAGACTTACTTGCTCCAGGAAGAGAAGAAAGCCCTATGACATTTTATGAGCTGAAGAATCCAGAAGACGAAACTAGAATCACATACCTAGACAAAAATCAAAGAAGATATTGGTTGGTTAGTGCCTTGGACAGAGCTCGACTGAAATACATGGGTTTGCCTGTATTCCCTCAGAGAGATCAGGCAACTACTTCGCATAACCCCTTTGGAAATCAACAAGAGACAGAACACACCACGTCAGGACAAACTAGCCAACGGAGTGTCCCAAACCGTACTCATGTACAATCTGCGACTCCAGGAGTGCAAGCACATGATCAGACCCACCCAAGAGTAGGGAATCAGTACCGACCACCAGTAAGACCACGACCACTAGTAGGAGGGCAGCCTGGAATACCCCCAGTTAGACCAACAGTTCCGGCCTCTCCTGTAATGCCTAGACCGCCAAAACCAATGAGAAGACTGAGACCTATCCAAGTGGCCAAGTGTGTAAGAAATCATTATGACGGATTGGGAGAACCCTATGATCACATCGCTGAATTTAAACAAGTTCTAAGAGCAGAACAAGTAGACGACTTCTTTGTGCAGTATGAGTCTTTTGGACTCACCCTCACAGGAACAGCTCTGACTTGGTTCGAGCCGTTAGATCCTAATCAGTTTGGAAACATGGAGCAATTTTTTCAAGAATTCATTGGGGAATTCACTAAGAGAGGGATTAAACACAAGTCTGCATCTTTAATCCATAGTTTTAAACATAACCCTAATGAAACAGTGAAAACAGCTGCCCGGAGATTCAATCAGTATGTGGATAGATGCCCAGCTGTCGAGAGGCCCACTCAACAAAAAATGATCTCATTATTTTTGGACGGACTCATGAACGGAACCCTAAGAACGCTAGTTTACGTGAAGAGGCTACAAACCCTAAGTGAGTGTCTTCAAGAGTGCATTGATCTAGAAGACAATCTAGCTGAGGACCTCAAGAGCACGCCAAGCCCCACTAAATCAGAAGACTCTCGGAGTACCATTACATCCAACTCTAGTAATATGGAAGAATTAGTGGAGCTCTTAGCAAAGAAACTAGGAGTCCAAGGACAAAGAACTTACCCACACCCAGCCTTAAGGATGCCCATATTACGGAGGTGTAGTCTATGTGGAGGAGATCACCCCACTCACATGTGTGCACGAGGAGGGACGGGTGCACAACAGACATATCCATACAACAGACAACACCAACAAGGAACCGCTTTGTATTGTCACATAGAACAAAAATACACTAATCACACCACAGAGAACTGTCCATTCAATAGGCAGTCACATCCCTTACAACCACCACAGTATTGACCATATGGATATCCACCTAGAGAGCCAGGCAGAGAGATGCCCAGATACAATCCCTATCCAACACCAGCAGGAGCACCGAGACCTATGAACAAGCACCATATCCACCACCCGACAGTGTTAGGGCCACAACTATCACAACCTCAACAAGTGGTACCTGTGAAGTATGCTCAGGCCAGAAGAAAATTTGGAAGGAGCCATAGTGCGAGCATTGACGACGGCCAATGTGGAATCAACAAACCCTGGATATGAGCTGGCCCCAGGAGATTATTATCCATATGAAGCCAGCACGTTAGAGTATGAATCAACTTATGATTTGTCTTACTATGGATACGAAAACTATGACCAGAGCTATGGAACAGAGGTCGCAAACTCTAATGTATACTGCTCCTAAAGCACCACCACCCATTAGACACCTGTGCCGAGAGGACCTTGTTATAGATGTGGGAGGAGACCATTTTATTAGAGAATGTCCTCGGCCTACAATCCACCACCCCCTAGGACTTGGGAAGGATATTGCAATGATTGTGGAAAGGAACACCTTTTCAGGAACTGCCCTAAGAATCCAACCAAAGTCCAAGACACTGCACCAATTAATGTAATTGAAGTGATAGAAGCATCTGGAAGTGATAAGGAATATACTGTACCTTTAAAGGCCATTACTAAGAGCTCAAATGAAAGAACAAAAAGGAAAACAACCAGAACAGGAACGAGAGAGCAAAAGAATGGTAAGTCCCAAGATTCAAATAGTTGAAGGTTCTGAGGATCCACGTGAGAGTACCCAGAACATTAAAGCACAGAAATGGAAGGAAAGAAGAGAAAAAACTCAAAGATAATGGTGAAAAAACAAAAGTCAAGATAATAAGAAACAAAACTAGAAGCATGAAAGAACAAAAAGAACAGGAAATTCAGAAAGAAGTACCCATTCCACCACCTGTCCAAGAAGTAGAGAAACTAGAATCCATTTTAGCTGACCCAAAATATGACGACCTAGACATGTGGCTGAAAGCTTACCAAGCTAGAATTCAGACTGGACCGAAAGTAGAACAACATGAAAAACTTTACCCACAAGGAGAATTAGAAAAAGAAAGGCTTGCAATATGTCGAAAGCTTATACAGGTCGCACAAGCTACCCTAGAAAAGACTATTCCAGCCCTCCCAGAGACGAGAATACCAGATAATCAATATAAAGAACATGTCAGAGCCTTGGATAAAGAACTTAGAGGGAAGGATGGCAAGCAAGAGCGAATAAGAACTTAGGATGAACTAATGTCGACCATACCTGACCTAGAAGTTGAATGGCCGAAGGAGTTATGGAATAGAATCCGAGAAGAACAATGGAAGAGGAATGGAGTGACCAAGCCTCCTTTTGACGAAATAGATGTGGAAGTCTATCAACCAAACCCAACCTGGAAGAAGTATATGAGGAAGCATCAAGACTCGATAGAAACAGAGAGGAAGCCCAGAGCATTTCAACATTGCCTAATTACATGGGAGAATACGAAAAGGAACCTATGATAATACGAGCACCCACAGTACATGGAAAAGGAACAGGGAAGTCAGAGAAGAGTTCACACAATTTAACAGAACTTAAGAAGACAAAAGTACAATGCAAATTAACCTGGAAGAATTACTTCAGGTGAACCACAATTATGGAGACAATTAGCGAGCCACTTAGCATTAAGGCAAGAGAAGGAAGAAAAGGAAGGAAAGGGAAAAGAAAAACATCTAAAATACAATCCCAGTTGATAAAGTGGGAGAATTTAGTGAAGGAGATGAAGGTAATACATGTCTACCTTTCACTTACAATAGGTACATGACCAAGGCTATACTAGACACGGGAGCCGGGATAGGAATCACCACAAAGGAAAATTTGGGAGAAATGGGGAAAGCCTGCCTTACTACCCACACGCATGAAGCTACAATTAGCAGACAATCATGTGGAGAAACCCTTAGGAATACTGGAAAGAATCAATTGAATAACTGTGGAGTTGAATTTGAACACACACTAGCAATTTGTAAGTTCGAAAAGGCTAATAATTACGAGATGATATTAGGAACGACCCTTCATGAGACAAATGCGAGTAGTACAAGACTGGGTAAGAGATTCGTTGTACCTACAACATCAAGGAAATACAACCAAGATAAACTTGCATACATTTGCATATCGAGATTTTCCTCCACTACAATGGAATCCCATACACAAGGAGGAAGACGACCTATCTATTCATAGTGCTGGAACAAGTGACCAATCATGGATGCACGAGGACACCCAGTTATGGATGTGCAAAGAAGCCAAGAAAGAGAACAGTAAAAGATAGGCGTGGCCGATGGGACATCCTAACTACCGACATGTAGAGGACCCAAGGTACATGCCACAAATCTTTCCTGATGAAACCTTTGAACCGCATGGATGGATGGAAATCCTAGCAACCTTAGACGTGTGTGTAAATGAGGAAGTCTTGAAAATGAACGAGTGCATAGATGAGGAAGGCTATGATGTAAATCTTTATATGGTTGTCCTTCAAGAAGTGGAAGAAGGGGAAATCTTGGAAAAAGAATGTGAAGAGGAATATGAGAGTATAGAAATGGAACCAAAATTCGATTCCGAAGAGAGCTATCTGGACACCATTCGAACCAAAGAGAAACATGAACCGACAAAGATCTTGGCAATAGAAGCCACTCCCAGAGTACAAGAACAAGAAGCAGAAATGAGTAAAACTGGGCCAGACCCAGATCTGTTTGAAGTTCCTGAACATTTTAAAAGATACGAAGTAGAGGAGAGAAAGATAGCTATTCAAATGCCTAAACGAGAGGCTCGAGATGGAGAAGCATACAAAAAACAAAGAAAAAACAAAAAAGATCATAGTAACAGTGGAAAAGGGAGAAGAAAGAAGTACCTACATACGCAAAGATGTGTCAGTGGAAGAGGAGGAAGAGTTAATACAACTGATCCGAGAATATCGAGACGTATTCGCATGGACGTATAAGGACCTCAAAGGTATGGAACCCTCGATTTGTTCTCATAGGATACCAATGACGGCAGATGACAAACCATCGAAACAACAGCCATATACATACAATGAGATATATGCTGCTAAAATTAAGGAGGAAATAGACAAACTACTAGCGGCAGGCTTCATATATGAGATAGAAAACACCGAGTGGGTATCACCATTAGTAGTTGTGCCTAAGAAGAACGGAAAATTGAGAGTGTGCATTAACTTGAAAAAGGTCAATGCAGCCACCATACGTGATAGCTACCCATTACGGACCATCTATTGGAAAGAGTAGCAGGAAAAGAAGTATATAGCTTCTTAGACGGATTCTCAAGATACAATCAAGTAGCTATTGCTACTGAGGATCAACATAAGACCGCATTTGTGACCAAATGGGGAGTCTATGCTTTCAAAGTGATGCCTTTTGGACTCACTAATGCACCAGCTACTTTCCAACGATTGATGTGTCATGTTTTCAAGGAATTTCTGAAAAAGAGCATCGAAGTATATGTAGATGACCTATGTACATACTCCAATCAAAGACACGATCATATTCCTGAGTTGAGGAAGATATTTAATAAATGTAGACAATACAGAGTCTGTTTAAAACCCAAAGAAGTGTGTCTTCATGGTGAGACAAGGGAAAATCCTAGGACACATAGTCTCTAGAAATGGAATATCCACGGATGAGGACAAGATTAAGGTCATCTTAGAGCTTCCTAGACCAAAGAATGTGAAAGAGGTGCAAGCATTTATGGGACACTGTGGATATTACTGTCGGTTTATCCACATGTATGCCATAATCGCCAAACCCCTGTATGGTCTCTTAACTCAATTCACTTGGATAGAAGAGTGCGAAAAGGCATTCAATGAGTTGAAAAAGAGGCTTAGCACGGCCCCAATTCTGAAAACGCCAAATTGGAACAAGCCTTTTCATATTCATGTTGATGCATCTAATTATGCAATAGGATGTATATTAGCCCAGCTAGCCGATGAAGGAAAATTAGATCATCCAATTGCCTATGCAAGCAGACAACTAAATCAAGCTGAAAGGAATTATACCACTACCCAGCGAGAAGGATTAGGAATGGTCTATGCAGTGAAGAAATTTAGAAACTATCTCTTAGCCAACAAGTTCAAGTTTTTTTCATAGACCATCAGGCTCTATTGTACCTAGTCAATAAGCCTTGCAACACGGGAAGATTGGTAAGATGGTTCCTACTATTAATGGAGTTCGACTTTGAGGTGATAGTAAAGAAGGGAAACACCCATGTGAGAGTTGATCATCTTTCAATATTAACACACGGAGAACCACCTAATGGAGTACCCGATGATCTGCCAAGCACTTATTTGTTTAATCTGGAAGTTTTGTCCAAAGTGGGCAGAGAAATTAATTCCTATACTTACTCATGGTCCACAACACTCTATTAATAAGGAAAGTAAAAAGGAAATTTTACAATCAAGGAACTTACATATTATTGCGGGAAGCATGTACTATAAGGAACCCAATGGGGTATTGCTAAGATGTGTCGAGGAAGACAAACAAGCGAAGCTAATCGAACAAGCACATGTGAACAAATGGAGAACACACCAAGTGACTCATGGAACCATCAGGGAATTAAAAAGATTAGGAGTATACTGGCCTGAGATGCCCAAGAATGTCCATGACTATGTAAGTAATTGTGCAGAATGCCAGGAGACAATCCCAGAGGATCATATGTCCATACCTTTCTCAATGATAGCACCCAATTGGAGCAAAGTTAAATTCCTAAAGACAAGAGAACATGAGAAGGAGTTAGCTTGGCTAGAAAACGATCCCTAGAGGAGATGAGCAAGGATTATGTTCTCATATGAAGAAACTTGTTTAGAAGAGGAAAAGACAACCAATGACAATTATGTATTCATGAAGGAGAGTATTTACCCATATTAGAGATGGTGCACGCAGGTGCAGCAGGAGGTCATTTTTCCGTCGAAAGAACTGTAAAAATGATCCTTTTCGCAGGCTTGTGGTGGCCAACTTTACATATGGATGCTCAAACATATGTACAAAGTTGTGAGACATGCCAGAGAGCTAAATACCCAATTCAGAGAGATGACATGCCATTGCGACCTATGGTTTGTGCGAGAGCATTCTCTAAATGGGGTATTGACTTCATAGGACCCATTAATCCACCGGCCAAAGGATCACATATTGAGTACATCATAGTAGCCACTGACTACTTGAAAAAATGGGTAGAAGCAAAGGCTACTAGAAGGAATGATGCTCAAACCACTGCTAAGTTCCTTTTTGAGCATATATTCACTCATTTCGGATTACCAATTGAGATTGTGAGTGACCGAGGAACGCATTTCCTTAACGAAGTAATAGAATCCCTAATGAATGAATTTTTAGTCATCCACAAAAAATCAGCCCCATACAATCCCCAAGCCAATGGTCAAGCGGAAAGTTCCAATAAGGTATTATGTATAGTATTGACAAAGATTGTCAATGATGGGAGGTCTGACTAGGACAAACAATTGCACCATGCAATTTGGGCCTTCCGAGTAGCATACAAGACTGTTATTGGAACTACCCCATTCAATTTAGTGTACGGGCAGAATGCAATTTTGCCAATTGATTTTTTAATCCCAACTTTGAGAGTAGCCCAATAGTATGAATGAAACGGACATGAATTGTCCCAACAACTAGACCAAATCAAGAAGTTACATGAAACTAGGTTACAAGCGGTGGCAGGAATCTATGCAACCAAGAGAAGACAAAAGGCATATTATGATGCACATATAAAAGACAAAGGACTTAAAGAAGGAGACTTAATCCTAGTTTACACCTTAAAGCAACATGCCAAGAAGTTACAAAAACGCGGATATGGACCTCTGATCATCAATAGGATCTCTACTAGTGGAGCAGTTAATCTAGCCACCTTAGATGGAGACATTCTTCCTAACTACATAAGTGGATGCAGAGGTTAAACGGTTCATGGAGCCATTGACGGATCAAATGCTAGCACGTCTAGTGGGTGCTCAAAATAGCAAGCAAGAGGAAGAACAGATTAGAGAGGAGGCCCGACAAGAAGCCCTAGAACGCATCAAGAAAAGGAAAGAATGGATTAGGCAAAGAGATGAACGGTATCTCCAAGGAGAGGAACCTATCCCTATGGCTAACTACTAAGTCCATACATCTGACACGAACAGAGCTCACAGGTCACAACCTTACCTAAACCTAGGAATTGGAAAGACAGAGTACAAATTGATGGATGCATTGATAGACTCAGGAGCAGGACTTAGTTGCATACGTAATACTATCATAAAAGATCTTGAACTGATTATGACGCCCACAAAAGCTCAGATGATAGGAATTGGAGGTCAAATCATAGAATGCATGGGAGCAACTAACGTATCCCTCCACCTAGGAAATTCTTCCATGGAACAACGAGTATTAGTGTGCAAAGATGAGGATTTAATAGAAGATTTGATCCTAGGACAAGATTGGATCATTGAGAATGAAGTCAGCATCAACCTAGCTCAAGGATATATTTCAGCCAAGATAGGGCACAAGGAAAATTTTAGTCTATTAGGAGAGAAGCCTTTGCTCCAACCAACCACCATCGAGAGTGCGGAAAGATGCAAAAAAGAGCTAGTAGAACATGATTCCAGTCCCCATACCTCAGAAACCAGTCTAGAAGAAGCAGGGAGCTCAAACTCTAATGTGTCCAAGGAAAAGGTGATACCACCCTACTCAGATGATGAACGACCAAACAATCAGGAAACGAACTCTCATGAGGTCCCTCATGCGACAGAAGGATCACCAATGTGGAGAACAACATTCCGACATTCACATCAAGGGAAGAGCAAATTCAAATGGGTACGCAAGGACCAAGTGTGGAAATCAAAAATCTCATCACCACCTCATAAGGAGAAAAAGGAGAATAACTGGTCAGCATCACAAAAATCTGAAACTACAATACTCTTGCAAGTATGGCTCCCTAAGCTTTTGATTGAAGCTCAGAAAGCACGATAGCAAATATGGATCCCCAAGAAGGCTAAACAAGCCGCCAAGCAAAAAATACGCAATCAGGAGATACATTACATCAAAACATTCGAATGACAAAGCAAAAATAGACTCGTCCTAGAACCATGAAGAGCAGGACCTCTATTACTAGGACACAAGAGGAAACAAAGAAAACACATGAAGCCTGAGGAACCAAAGAAAGAAAACGACCTATCAAAGCGCCCACGAATTGGATTTGGAAACCCAAACGACTGCAAGGAGTGGACCATCGGAACAACGGAGTTTCAAATTGCACTCATGACGTATCACATGCACCTAAAGTATGCATAATAGAGCCACATTACAAGGCCAAGCATTCGGCACATGATATACATGTGAACAGTAGTGGTGCACATTCTCCAAGAGGAATTAGGGCATAGCTTCAACTCTCTTAGGAATGGACATACTATGTACATAAATAAATGCTTTGGCTACACTAACGCTTGTTTTCTTTTAGGAAAAGAAATAAAAAGATGTGGTAAGAGATCTCACCTATAGAACCATGGGAAATGGAGTGATGGAACGACAACAAATCACAGCAATGCACTACACAGTTGCTACACTTTCCATTGAAACTAATGCGCTTTTCCTTACAAGTGCAGATGGCTTCTGAAGATTCTGAAGCAACAGTACAAGAGGAAGTATTGGAATTTCCTCTACAGAGTATCACCAAGGCAAAGGGACACTGGTTTCGAGAAGATCAACCGGCTGGGGAGTATCCCTTCCTGGCGACTATCAAAATCATGGATACAGATCACCAATTTCCAATCATGTCCCAGGATTTCAGAGTACTACATGGACTCCCGTCTACGATAGACATCATGAAGAAAGCGGGCATACACAAATATTTTGAACTATCGATCTATAAGCCCGACTTCCAAAGATGCACTCAAGTCATGAATACCTTATAGCCAGCACTGCATGATCCATTGATGCCTAAGGCTAGAGTGATGGATAAAGTAGGAGAATGGGTAGTCATCCAATTTACACATGATTTGATCAAGGAAGCTTTTGGATGGGAAAAAGATGGAAACACGGTAGTGAAAGAAGAGACTCGAGGGGCAAAAACCAGGACGTTCACTGACATTAACAGAGTTGACATAGAAGAGGAAGTCAGACTTATTCACCAGCACTTCTACTTCCCAAATATGCATTAGTATACGGCCCCTCAGAAGATAATTGTCCAACTACTCTCACATGCAATCAAGCAGATTGGAAATCAAATGCCTTTCTAAAATTCAAATACAAATGTTTATTAAATAGTGGTTTATAGGTGAATACCACTAGTGGTTTTTCAATGGCCTTTTAGTCTCGAGATTAAGCCTTTTAATTCCTAAAAGTTAGAAATCCTTACAAGGCCCATGCAAGGCTCACTTCTTCCCCTAATGAGGGATTCTAGGAGAGCATTCGAGTTAGATTAGGTCTATAGATGAATTCTTATAACATGTAGAATTTTCCTAATATAATCTCTTGTAAATTTGTATAATCGTAACACTTTAGAATTGCTCTTTACATTACTTTTAGTTGTGTTCCTCAAAATAGGAGGGTGGAAGTATAGCTCTCACCTTACTCTTTTTTTCTTCTTCAAGATGGAGAGGTGAATACTTGCAAGAAATTTGTAGAAAACAAGTTCTTATTGCCCTCTAAAGTAATATACTGAGAATCACCAACCAAGGGAGGTCAAATAGTCCAAGAAAATTAAAGTGATCCAATGCATTACTCGCCAACATACTGATAAGGAAGACCACGTTGGATCAGCCTCTAGACTTGCCTAAGGTGGACCAGGGTATATGAGTCTCTAGACTTGCCCAAGGTGGACCACTTTGGACCACACTCTACCAGGATAATATTGGCTAGTCCTAGGAGGAAGAAGACTAGATTTTCCATTGCCAAGTCCATGCCCAAGCATTTTGAACCACACTTGCCAAAACCACACATAATCAAAGTGGACCAACCAAGGTGGATCTTATGTTTGTGGTCTTATGCAAACACCTTCTTTTGAGAACTACCTATACTTTGTGACTTTCATTGATGATTTTTCTAGGCATGCATGGGTATATCCATTGAAAGCAAAGTCTGAAGTGTTTATGTGCTTCAAACAATTTCTGCTTTTGGTTGAAAATCTATCATCTAAAATGGGCACCCTCCATATGTCTTCTAGTTTTAATGATTTTTTGGTTGGATGTGCCATAAAACATGAGTGTATAGCGTTGTTTACACCTCAATATAATGGAGTTGCGAAAAAGAAGAACAGTTCACTCATGGAGATGGCAAGTTGTAAGGTGAAGAGTTAGGCTTTATCACATAGTTTGTGGCTTGAGGCTATTATGTGTGCAACATATGTACTTAATGAGTGTCCCACTAAAGCATTCTAATCAAACACTCCGTATGAGGCTTGGCATGGTTGCAAGCCATTTATTGCTCACCAGCATGTCTTTGGTTGTCTCGCATATGCATTAGTGGTTGAACAACAATGCAGGAAATTAGATGACAAAGTAGTGAAATGTATTTTTGTTGCATATAGTTCTGAAAGTGCCGTGTAAAGTTATATACTTGGAATCAACAACCAAGTGAGCTGAAATAGCCCAAGAAAAGTAAAGTGATGCAATGCATTATTTGCCAAATACGGATAAGATAGACCACGTTGGATCAGTCTCTAGACTTGCCCAAAGTGGACCAAGGTATATAAGTCTTTAGACTTGCCCAAGGTGGACCACTTTGGATCACACTCCACCAGGATAATATTGGCTAGTGCTAGGAGGAAGAAGACTAGATTTTCGAGTGCTAAGTCCATGCCCAAGCATTTTGAACCACATCGCCAAAACCACACATAACCGGAGTGGACCAACGAAGGTGGATCTGATGTTTGTGGTCCTATGCGAACATTTTGAGAACTATCTTTACTTCATGACTTTCATTGATGATTTTTCCATGCATGCATGGGTATATCCATTGAAAGCAAAGTCTGAAGTGTTTATGTGCTTCAAACAGTTTCTCGTTTTGGTTGAAAATCTATCAACATGTAAAATGGGCACCTTCCATATATATGTCTTCTAATTTTAATGCATTTCTAGTTGGACATGGGATAAAACATCAGTGTAGAGTGTTGTATATACCTCAGCACAATGGAGTTGCGAAAAGGAAGAATAGTTCACTCATGGGGATGGCGAGGTGTATGGTGAAGATTTAGGCTTTATCACATAGTTTGTGGCTTGCGGCTGTTATGTGTGCAACATATGTACTTAAGGAGTGTCCCACTAAAGCATTCTAATCTAACACTCCATATAAGGCTTGGCATGTTCACAAGCCATCTCTTCTCACCTCCATGTCTTTGGTTCTCTAGCATATGCATTAGTGCTTGAACAACAATGCATGAAATTAGATGATAAAGCAATGAAATGTATTTTTGTTAGATATAGTTATGAAAGCATAGGCTATTGTTTGTATCATCCACATGCTAAACACATTTTGGTTAGTTGTGATGTTTTGTGGAAGATGCAATTCAAACCATTACTTTCATGTACTAATGAGACATCACTGAGCTCCAAAGATATGCATGACACTTTGCTGCCTCTTTTTATAGTTGGATAAATCAAGTGCTAGTCCAAATGAGGCAATTTGTCAGCCTTTGTAGGTTCCACATGATGATGAAGATCATTCCATTTCGAATGCAGATTTACATGATCCACTTATTGATGAGAGTTCTAATATAGAGGTGGCAAAAACTATGCCTAAATGGCTGGTGCAGACTTTGTGAGATAGCAAATTAGATGCACCTCTATCATATCGTACTTGTCTAGGCTCTCATAGTGCTTCTTTTGCATCAAATTGCTATGCTATGGCTGCCCCTAGGATTTTTTATGAGAATGAGCCTCTTTTGTTTGATGAAGCACAAAATTTAAAAAAATTGATGGTTTCTATACAATCAGAATATGATGCTATTATGAAAAATGGTACCTAGTCTTTATGTGACTTGCCTCCTGGCAAGAAGGCCATTGGCACTAAGTGTGTATACATCTCACACATCCCACACATCTCAGAGCCCTTCTATCTATTTTTTCCTCCCTTTCAAGCTTAACCATCCGATAAAAAAAGCATCCGAAGGCTAAGAACATGACTTTTTAAAATTCAAATACAAATGTCTATTAAATAGTATTTTATAGGTGAATACCACTAGTGGGTTTTCAATGGCCTATTAATCTTGAGATTAAGCCTTTTAATTCCTAAAAATTATGATGCCTTACAAGGCACGTGCAGGGATCACTTTTTCCCCTAATGAGGGATTCTAGGAGAGCATCCAAGCTGGATTAGGTCTATGGATTAATTATTATAACATGTAGAATTTTTCTAATACAATCTCTTGTAAATTTTTCTAATCGTAACACTTTACAAATGCTCTTTACATTACTTTTAATTGTGTTCCTAGAAATAGGAGGGTGGAAGTATAGTTCTCACCTTACTCTTTTTTTCGTCTTCAAGATGGAGAGGTGAATACTTGCAAGAAACTTGTACAAAAAAGTTCCTATTGACCTATAAAGTAATATACCGGGAATCACCAACCAAGTGAGGTGAAATAGTCCAAGAAACGTAAAGTGTTCCAATGCATTACTCGTCTTAATACGAACAAGGCAGACCACGTTGGATCAGTCTCTAGACTTTCCCAAGGTGGACCAAGGTATATGAGTCTCTAGACTTGCCCAAGGGACCACTTTGGACCATACTCCATAATATTGGCTAGTGCTAGGAGGAGGAAGACTAGATTTTCCACTACCAAGTCCATGCCCAAGCGTTCTGAACATGTACTTAATGAGTGTCCCACTAAAGCATTCCAATCTAGGTCGCAAGCCATTTGTTGCTCACCTGCATGTCTTTGGTTGTCTAGCATATGCATTAGTGCTCGAAAAAGAATCTAGGAAATTAGATGATAAAGCAATGAAATGTATTTTTGTTGGGTACAATTTTGAAAGAAAAGGATACCGTGTGTATCATCCATAGATTAAACACATTTTGGTTAGTCGTGATGTTGTTATTGTGGAAAATACAAATCAACCATTACTTTCATATACTAATGAGACATTAGTTAGCTCCAAAGATATGTATGACACTTTGCTGCATCTTTTTATATGTGGACAATCTACTGCTAGTTCCAATGAGGCAATTTCTTACCCGTTGCAGGTTTCACATGATGGTGCAGATCATTCCATTTCAAATCTAGATTTACATGATGCACTTATTGATGAGAGATCTAATATAGAGGTGGCAAAAAACTATGCCTAAATGGCTGGTGCAAACTTTGCGAGATAGCAAATTAGATGGACCTCTATCATATTGTACTCATCCATGCTCTCATAGTGCTTCTTTTACATCAAATTGCTATGCTATGGCCGCCTCAAGTCTTTGTGATGTGAATGAGCCTATTTTGTTTGACGAAGCACAAAATTCAAGAAAATGGATGGTTTCTATTCAATCAGAATATGATGCTATTATGAAAAATGGTACCTAGTCTTTATATGACTTGCCTCCTAGCAAGAAGGCCATCGGCACTAAGTGTATACATCTCAGGCATCCACGCATCTCAAATCCCTTCTCTCTATTTTTTCCTCCCTTTCAATCTTAGGCATTTGATAAAAGGATCCAAAGGCACAGAACATGCCTTTTTAAAATTCAAACACAAATGTCTATTAAATAGTATTTTATAGGTGAATACCACTAGTGGTTTTTCAATGGTCTCTTAATCTCAAGATTAAGCCTTTTAATTCCTAAAAGTTAGGAATCCTTACAAGGCCATGCAAGGCTCACTTTTTCCCGTAATGAGGGATTTTGGAGAGATTCGAGCTAGATTAAGTCTATAGATTGATTCTTATAACATGTAGAATTTTCCTAATACAATCTCTTGTAAATTTGTATAGTCATAACACTTTACAATTGCTCTTTACATTACTTTTAATTGTGTTCCTAGAAATAGGAGGGTGGAAGTATAGTTCTCACCTTACTCTTTTTTTTTGTCTTCAAGATGGAGAGGTGAATACTTGCAAGAAACTTTTAGGAAAAAAGTTCTTATTGCCATGCAAAGTAATATAGAGGGAATAACCAACCAAGTGAGGTGAAATAGTAGAAGAAAAGTAAAGTGATCCAATGCTTTCCTCACCACGATACGGATGAGGTAGAGACCACGTTGGATTAGTCTCTCGACTTCCCCAAGGAGAACCAAGGTATATGAGTCTCTAGACTTTCCCAAGGTGGACCACTTTGGATCACACTCCACCAAGATAATATTGGCTAGTGCTAGGAGGAAGAAGACTAGATTTTCCAATGCCAAGTCCATGTCCAAGCAATTTGAACCACACTCCCCAAAACCACACATAATCCGAGTGGACCAACCAAGGTCGATGTGATGTTTGTGGTCCTATGCAAACACCTTCTTTTGAGAACTAGCTTTACTTTGTGACTTTCATTGATGATTTCTCCAGGCCATTGAAAGCAAATTTTGAAGTGTTTATGTGCTTCAAACAATTTCTAGTTTTGGTTGAAAGTCTTTCAACATGTAAAATGGGCATCCTCCATACATGTCTTCTAGTTTTAATGCATTTCTGGTTGGGTGTGGGATAAAACATCAGTGTACAGTGTTGTATACACCTCAACAGAATGGAGTTGCAAAAAGAAAGAATAGTTCACTCATGAAGATGGTGAGGTGTATGGTAAAAGCTCAGGCTTTATCACATAGTTTGTGGCTTGAGGTTGTTACGTGTGCAACATATGTACTTAACGAGTGTCCCACTAAAGCATTCAAATCTAACACTCCATATGAGGCTTCGCATGGTCGCAAGACATCTGTTGCTCACCTGCATGTCTTTGGGTGTCTAGCATATACTCATGAAGATGGTGAGGTGTATGGTAAAAGCTCAGGCTTTATCACATAGTTTGTGGCTTGAGGTTGTTACGTGTGCAACATATGTACTTAACGAGTGTCCCACTAAAGCATTCAAATCTAACACTCCATATGAGGCTTCGCATGGTCGCAAGACATCTGTTGCTCACCTGCATGTCTTTGGGTGTCTAGCATATGCATTAGTGCTTGAACAACCATGAAGGAAATTAGATGATAAAGCAATGAAATGTATTTCTGTTGGGTACAGTTCTGAAAGCAAAGGCTATGGTCTGTATCATCCATAGACTAGACACATTTTGGTTAGTCGATGTTGTTTCTGAAGATGCAATTCAACCATTACTTTCATGTACTAATGAGACATCAGTTAGCTCCAAAGATATGTATGACACTTTGCTACCTCTTTTTATAGGTGGATATTCTAGTGTTGGTCCGAATGAGGCAATTACTTAGCATTTGCAGGTGCTACATGATGATGCAGATTGTTCCATTTGAAATGCGGATTTACATGATGCAGTTATTGATGAGAGGTCTAATATAGAGGTGGCAAAAACTGTGTCTAAATGGCTGGTGCAGACTTTGCGACATAGCAAATTAGATGCACCTTTATCATATTGTACTCGTCCATGCTCTCATAGTGCTTTTGCATCAATTTTCTATGTTATGGTTGTTTCTAGTCTTTGCGATAAGAATGAGCCTGTTTTGTTTGATGAAGCACAAAATTCAAAAAAAAAAAATGGATGGTTGCTATGCAATTAAAATATGATGCTATTATGAAAAATGGTACCTCATCTTTATGTGACTTTCCTCCTGGCAAGAAGGCCATTGGTACTAAGTGTGTATACATCTCACGCATCCCACGCATCTCAGAGCTCTTCTCTCTATTTTTTCCTACCTTTCAATCTTAACCATTCAATAAAAGGATCCAATGGCCAAGAGAATGCCTTTTAAAATTCAAATAAAAATGTCTATTAAATAGTATTTTATAGGTGAATACCACTAGTTGTTTTTCAATGGCCTCTTAATATCGAGATTAAGCCTTTTAATTCCTAAAATTTAGGAATCCTTACTAAGCCCATGCAGGGCTCACTTTTTCCCCTAATGAAGGATTCTAAGAGAGCATTCGAGTTGGATTAGGTCTATGGATTAATTCTTATAACATGTAGAATTTTCCTAATAGAATCTCTTGTGAATTTGTATAATCGTACTACTTTACAGTTGCTATTTACATTACTTTTAATTGTGTTTCTAGAAATAGGAGGGTGAAAGTATAGTTCTCACCTTACTCTTTTTTTCGTCTTCAAGATGGAGAGGTGAATACTTGCAAGAAACTTGTAGAAAAAAAGTTATTATTGCCTTGTAAAGTAATATACTGGGAATCACGAACCAAGTGAGGTGAAATAGTCCAAGAAAAATAAAGTGATCCGATGCATTACTCTCCATGATACGGATAAGGTAGACCATGTTGGATCAGTCTCTAGACTTGCCCAAGGTGGACCAAGGTATATGAGTCTCTAGATTTGCCCAAGGTGGACCACTTTGGACCACACTCCACCAAGATAATACTGGCTAGTACAAGGAAGAAGAAGACTAGATTTTCCAGTGGCAAGTCTATGCCCAAGCATTTTGAACCACACTCGCAAAAACCACACATAATTAGAGTGGACCAACCAAGGTGGATCGGATGTTTGTGGTCCTATGCAAACATTCTTTTGAGAACTACCTTTACTTCGTGACTTTCATTGATGATTTTTCCAAGGATGCATGGGTATATCCATTGAAAGCAAAGTCCGAAGTGTTTCTATGCTTCAAACAATTTCTGGTTTTGGTTGAAAATCTATCAACATGTAAAATGGGAACCCTCTATACATGTCTTCTAATTTTAATGCATTTCTGGTTGGACATGGGATAAAACATCAACGTACAGTGTTGTATACACCTCAACAAAATGGAGTTGCGAAAAGGAAGAATAGTTCACTCATGGAGATGGCGAAGTGTATGGTGAAGAGTTAGGCTTTATCACATAGTTTGTGGCTTGAGGTTGTTATATATGCAACATATGTACTTAACGAGTATCTCACTAGAGCATTCCAATATAACACTCCATATGAGGCTTGACATCGTCGCAAGTCATCGGTTGCTCACCTACATGTCTTTGGTTGTCTAGCATATGCATTGGTGCTTGAACAAGAACGCAACAAATTAGATGATAAAGCAATGAAATGAATTTTTGTTGGGTACAGTTCTGAGCAAAGGCTATCGTTTGTATCATCCAGAGACTAAACACACTTTGGTTAGTTGTGTTTTGTGGAAGATGCAATTCAACAATTACTTTCATGTACTAATAAGACATTAGTTAGTTCCAAAGATATGTATGACACTTTGCAGCCTGCTTTTATAGGTGGACAATCTAGTGCTGGTCCGAATGAGGCAATTTCTTTGCCTTTGTAGGTTCCACATGATGATGCAAATCATTCCATTTCGAATGTAGATTTACATGATGCACTTAGTGAGGAGAGGTCTTATATAGAGGTGGCAAAAACTATGCCTAAATGACTTGTGCAAACTTTGGGAGATAGCAAATTAGATGCACCTTTATCATATCATACTCGTCCACGTTCTCATAGTGCTTCTTTTGCATCAAATTGCTATGCTTTGGTTGCCTCTAGTCTTTGTGATGAGAATGAGCCTATCTCATTTGATGAAGCACAAAATTCAAAAAATTCGATGATTCCTATGCAATCGGAATATGATGCTATTATGAAAAATCGTACCCAATCTTTATGTCACTTGCCTCCTAGCAAGAAGGCCATTGGCACTAAGTGTGTACACATCTCACGCATCCCATGCATCTCAGAGCCCTTCTCTCTATTTTTGCTCCCTTTCAATCTTAGCCATTTGATAAAAGGATCCAAAGGCCAAGAACATGCCTTTTTAAAATTCAAATACAAATATCTATTAAATAGTATTTTATAAGTGAATACTACTAGTGGTTTTTCAATGGCCTCTTAATCTCGAGCTTAAGCCTTTTAATTGCTAAAAATTAGGAATCCTTACAAGGCCAATGCAAGGCTCACTTTTTCCCAGAATGAGGGATTCTAAGAGAGCATTCAAGCTGGATTGAGTCCATATATTAATTCTTAAAACATGTAGAATTTTCCTAATACAAACTGTTATAAATTTGTATAATTATAACACTTTACAATTGCTCTTTTAATTACTTTCAATTTTGTTCCTAGAAATAGGAGTGTGGAAGCATAGTTCTCACCTTACTCTTTTTTTTGTCTTCAAGATGGAGAGGTAAATACTTGCAAGAAACTTGTAGAAAAAAAGTTCTTATTGCCCTGTAAAGTAATATACAAGGAATCACTAACCAAGCAAGGTGAAACCGTCCAGAAAAGTAAAGTGATCCAATGCATTACTCACCATGATATGGATAAGGTAGACCACGTTGGATCAGTCTCTAGACTTACCCAAGGGGGACCAAGGTATATGAGTCTCTAGACTTACCCAAGATGGACCACTTTGGACCACACTCCACAATAATATTGGCTAGTGCTAGGAGGAAGAAGACTAGATTTTCCACTTCCAAGTCCATGCCCAAGCATTTTGAACCACACTTGCCAAAACCACACATAATCGGAATGGACCAACCAAGGTGGAGCTTATGTTTGTGGTCTTATGCAAACACCTTCTTTTGAGAACTACCTTTACTTCCTTGCCTTCATTGATGATTTTTCTAAGCATGCATGGATATATCCATTGAAAGCAAAGTCCGAAGTGTTTCAAATAGTTTCTAGTTTTGGTTGAAAATCTATCAACATGTAAAATGGACACCCTCCATATATATGTCTTCTAATTGTAATGAATTTCTGGATGGACATGGGATAAAACATCAGTGTATAGTGTTGTATACACCTCAAGAGAATGGAGTTGTGAAAAGGAAGAACAGTTCATTCATGGAGATGGCAAGGTGTATGGTGAAGAGTCGGCCTTTATCACATAGCTTGTGGTTTGAGGCTATTATGTGTGCAACATATGTACTTAACGAGTGTCCCACTAAAGCATTCCAATCTAACACTCCCTGTGAGGCTTGCCATGGTCGCAAGCCATCTATTGCCCATATGCATGTATTTGGTTGTCTAGCATATGCATTAGTGATTGAACAACAATGTAAGAAATTAGATGATAAAGCAGCGAAATGTATTTTTGTTGGGTATAGTTCTGAAAGCAAAGGCTATCGTCTGTATCATCCACAAATTAAACACATTTTGGTTAGTCGTCAACGGAAGATGCAATTCAACCATTACTTTCATGTACCAATGAGACATCAGTTAGCTTCAAAGATATGTATGACACTTAGCTGCCTCTTTTTATCGGTGGACAATCTAGTGTTGGTCCGAATGAGGCAATGTCTCAACCTTTGTAGGTTCCACATGATGATGTAGATCGTTCCATTTCGAATGTAGATTTACATGATGCACTTATTGATGAGAGATCTAATATAGAGGTGGCAAAAACTATGCCTAAATGGCTGGTGCATACTTTGCCAAAGAGCAAATTAGATGCACCTCTATCATATCGTACTCTTCCATGCTCTCATAGTGCTTTTTTTGCATCAAATTGCTATGCTATGGCTGCCTCTAGTCTTTGTGATGAGAATGAGCCTGTTTTCATTTGATGAAGCACAGAATTCATTAATTTGGATGGTTTCTATGCAATCAGAATATGATGCAATTATGAAAAATGGAACCTAGACTTTATGTGACTTGCCTCCCGGCAAGAACACCATTGGCACTAAGTGTGTATACATCTCACGCATCCAACACATCTCAGAGCCCTTCTCTCTATTTTTTCCTCCCTTTCAATCTTAGCCTTTATTCATTAAAAAAAGGCAACAAGACCTTACGGCTGCGGCAATGGGACCCAAACTGAAGGCAGAGTGTCAGCATTCATGCTATGCAAACCGTTGAAACATAGCACCCACGAGAAAATATAACCATGAAAACAAACAAAGTCATGGGGGAGCAACAAGAACTTTGCATGCCATAAAGCTATGATACCAGCTGTTAGGTTGTGAAAAGAAGAGGGGACACAGGATCTATCAGGAAATAGACAAATGCTATATCAATGGCAGCCCAAAGCATGTAGAAGAAAGGGAAATGAGCAAGGAAAAGAGATCACAATGAACTGAATGCTGAAAAGCTTCAAGCTACAATGAAAATGAGTATAAAAGACCTCAATATATGTGAAATATGAGCCATGAATACTCCCCTAGGGTTTTTGGAAAAAAAATAGCAAAAGCACTCATAGGTTGGTTCAAAATACTCTCACATTGAAAGAGGGTTAATAATTTTGAAGATGTGCAGTTTCAGTCTTATCACTGACTATTTTTGGAAACACAGCACATTGCTGCAAGCATATGCCTGTGTAGCTCAAGCAAAACAGATTCTTGCAATGATTTCCAATGTTCATATAAAAAATATCTTATTTGAAAGATTGTTCTCTCCCAAAAAAAAAAAAACGCTTTCTAGCATGTTATTAGATTCGCCCAGAGTTTACAAGGCCTTTTCCAACACCTTTAATATTTGTCTCTTGAAAAAGACACTCTCTCGCATGTTATCAGCTTCTCCCAGAGTTTAGAATGCTTTCTTTCAACGTCTTTAATATTTGTCTCAAAAAGAAATGTAGCAATGTCTAGTGTAGCTGCTACTGATGTGTTCACTAGTTCCATTATGGTTTTAGGGAAGCATGGCTTGAAGTTTGCTTTGTTTCTACATATACCCGTTGTAATATTCTGCAATTTAACCTCCATTTGCATCTAGGTTCTAGCTCTTTTGATGATGCAGCAAGTTGGCATTATCCACACTATATTAAGCACTGTCTTCCACAAATTTGTGTGCTTTCCCCTCACACAAGCTTTCGACACAAAAAAGTGTCCTAGTTCCCTCTTTCTTTTCTTTTTTTTCATCTGGAGACATAAAGGAAAATGAAAAGTCATACATTGACTAGAAGCTCAAAACTAGCATGTGAAGGACTAAAAGCATACTGTCTCCAGGTCCACAAATGCTGCAAAAAAAGCAGATGAAAATGGAGGAAACAAAAGCTCATCTTAAATCAGGGTGTAGTGTTTGTCTTATTGTGAGCTCAAGTCACTTCGGCTGATATTGATGAGACAATTATGTGATGATCTAATGCAGCCCATATATATTGGGGAACAAGCGTGCAAGGCAGAAATGTAAACGTTTATAATCCTCAGTAACTGCACATAACATGAAATGTAGACGTTTATCATCCTCAGTAGCTGCACATGACATAAAATGTAGTGCATCGATGGGTTGTACAGTAGGCCAAGTGAAGCAAATTAAAGTCACAGTGACAAAAAAGGTACACAACCTACTTCTCAAATAATCAAGGGAAAATCATGAACAGCACTTGGCAAATTAAAGTCACAGTGACAAAAAAGGTACACAACCTACTTCTCAAATAATCAAGGGAAAATCATGAACAGGAAGCCCAATGACACATGCCTCTTCGTATTTAATTATTCACCCAAGTAAAAAAAACAAAATATATCGAAAGGGTCAAACTGATCAAGCACCTTTTCACTGAAATTTCAACTTTGAAAGAAAACAACACACAGTTAATTTGACACATCCATAAGATCCCATTCTACTACAGATTTTAATTGGTAAAAATAAAGGCCATCTATAACGATTGCCGCCTAACATTACTCAATATAAGATTCATTAGTGTGTTAACCACATGATGCCAAAATTTTTTCTTTCTTGAGTTGAGCAACCTTTACAAGCCAAAACGTTGATAGAGTAAACTATCCATATCTATCGAATGATCTCTCTCAAGCTGATCCCAATACACACTGCTTCCTATTTCCAAGATCCTATTTTCTATTTCTTCGAGAGTTTGATCAATGTGGATTTGAACTTGACCACTTGTTTAGCACTGTAACTTGGAATCCTTCTTTCTTGCAAGCATGAAGAAGTTCCTGTGAACACAGCATGCATTATCAAAAGTTTTCAGGCAAAGAAGGGGGCACATGATTACTTCTACTTTCTTACTCTCAATCTTTCTTTACTTTCCTGTTTCTTAAATATTCCACAAATATACTGTGACATTGTTTTGCACGCTCTATGTGCACGTGCATGTGCATGGGGATGGATATGACTGGATTGTGTTTTTCTTTGATTTTGTGCGTGCGTGTGTGTTTTAGGGGCGGGGGGGGGGGGGGGGGGGGGGGGGGGGGGGGGGGGGGGGGGGGGGGGGGGGGGGGGGGGGGGGGGGGGGGGGGGGGGGGGGGGGGGGGGGGGGGGGGGGGGGGGGGGGGGGG
>MU264349.1:15000-20000 GCA_020310875.1 Ceratopteris richardii
ATGGACGAAGACGAGTCTTCGGATGATGGATCAGTACATGGAGCACATCTTGACTCCAGATGAGCAACTCACGTTTGATAGTGAGTTTACTGGATACATGAGCAATGTTGGTATTGCTTATGGGAGGACTACCTGACTTCGTAAGGAGGTGACTATGCGACCTCTTGAGTGGTGGAAGCATTATGGTTATGGTCATCCTACCATTGCACCTATTGCTTTGCGAGTTCTCTCACAGGTAAAAGATTGTAATAATATTCAATTTCTCTTTCTTTTGCTAAATTTTGATGCATCATGCTATATTTATTATTGAATCATAATCATACTACGTAGGGTGCTTCTTCGAGTGCATGTGAGCGTAATTGGAGCTCATATTCCCTTGTGCACACCAAACTACGAAATCATTTCAGTGTCACATAATCAGAGCATGTTGTCTTTTGCAAGGCGAATCTACGCCTTGTACAAGACTTGAAGAAGTTGGATGGTCCATGGCAAGTAAATTAATTTATAATTTTAACATCCAATTCTTTTCACTTAAAAGTTTAAAGTTGAATCTTGATTTTTGATTCTTCTCTGAGCTCTCCATTTCATGTTTCCATTGCAGGTGTCAACTACTACATTTCATGAGAGTATGGGCACTCAGGAAGATATTGCCGCTCGCATTAGAGATGAGCGGGAGGACATATACCGTATGCTACATCGAGAGCTCGAGAGCATTGATAGGAGAGTGACTAGGGCTCGCTCGTGTGTTCTATCAGAGCCGGCTCAGTCTCGTACTCACATTCCATCTACGAGTTCTATGATTGGCCACCGACGGAAGTTACGCCCACGACGCAGAGGAGCTTCACTTGTGGCATATGATGACATGGGAGAGGCGGATGTTAGAGCATTGGATATGGTTCCTATTAGGGAGCCTGAGTATGATGATGAAGGAAATCTTATTAGTACGCGAGACATTCCTTCATCATCTTCAGCGGATTTAGACGAGTAGTAGCATCTAGCTACTAGCCATTCATATGTATGATGATTGACCATATGACATTGATGTATCATGTCACATACTCGGATGATATGTTTCTAACTTGATATCTATTTGCCATTTGGGATTTTGGGATGATAGATCTTTCAAGCTTAGTTCTTGGTACTACATAGTTGAGTCTTGACATTATGCCATACTCTAGTTCTGACTTGCTTTTCATTATGTATTCCATTTCTCTTGAGATGTAATGGAGACATTGGCACATGTTGCTTTGTTCATTATGTGACATCATCTTTTAAGTTCTCTTTATTCTGCAATGTACGTTGTTTGGTTTGAGTTTCAAATTACATTGATGCTCCCGTGCCAAATGAATTGTGATATCATTCAAATGACTCGTGAGTCGTTAATGGTGAGGTGACTTGTGAATATGTACATTCAATATTGTATGTAATATCTATGTACATTATGTATGTATTATGTATCTCCCTCTCTCTCTCTCTCTCTCTCTCTCTCTCTCTCTCTCTCTCTCTCTCTCTCTCTCTCTCTCTCTCTCTCTCTACAGAGACGGTCGGATCATCATTGATGGACGGCCCATTGACTAGGGATTCGCGGCCTATGAGACAGCACAGCAGGAGGTGCACATTGCAGTCTGGAACTGCAATGGATCTTTATGGACACATCCAGGGCGCCTCGAGGAGGTGATGGAGGGCAGAGACATTATCTTCTTGACAGAGAGACACGAGAGCCCGGGGAGGAGCCTACCGAGGATTGAGGGCTATATGTGGGAGTCAGTTCACAGCCGCCAGATGAGACAGCACACCACACGAGGATCAGAAGGAGTAGCCGTGCTCTATAGACAGTCGTTCAAGCACAGGGTACAGGTGGTAGCCAGAGACCCAGAGGCACGTTTCATGTGGATACGCTTGCAGCTATCAGAGGAGAGAGCAGCGTACTTCGCCGTATGCTATATTGCACCCATTGGTTCACGCTTCACACATTCCCCTGAGCAGCTATCAGGAGGGGAGGGACCAGACACCACATCGCCATATGACTGCCTCAGTGACACGATTATGGAGTATACCGGGATGGGTGAAGTCTTCCTTGTAGGAGACTTCAATGCCCGCACTCAGAGCCACCAGTGTGATATCTACGACTTTGACGACCCTCAGATGCTTCGTACCATAGAGGACATGCCTACACTCAGAGCCTCAGCCGACACCACCACACCCACCTTATATAGCAGACACTTACTCCAGATGGGAGCAGCACACCGTCTCGTTATATATAATGGGATGGGGAGCTGGCCCACCTCGCACGGTCTCACATGCATTCCACCCACAACACCACAGGGGGGGCAGTGTGGTAGACTATGTTATCGGACCCCCGGAGGCGACACATCTGATCACCTCATTCACTATCCCACCCTTACCGATTGGAGCTGATCACGCATATCTTGCCCTATCCATTCGCGGCTCACCATGCATACCCCACCCCGTCACTATACAGCCACGAGCCCGTACGACCATTCACTTTAGACATGAGCTAGCACATATCTATAGCTCCCATGTTCGAGAGCGCATCTACTCCCTTGATCCCTCTGCCTCCTTGGACACCCTTACCGCCCACTTCTCCTCGATCCTCCATACATCCGCTACGCTCAGCTTCCCATACACCACCCACAGCACTGCACATCCGACACGGCTGGGGCATACACCCCAGAATAGATGGTACGATGAGGAGTGTAGGTGACTATACCGACATCTCAGAGCACAGAGTATCTTGGGATCCATCACAGAGAGGGAGGCACGACGACAGATGCGAGCCCTCACACGCCGGAAGCGACGAGCCTTCGAGGAGCGACAGGAGGCAGAGTTGATCGACCTTCTCATGAGTAGGGATTGTGCCACCGCGTGGAGGGCACTACGTGAGCCACGTCCACCTACACCCATAGCAGATCCTTCGACTTGGCACACCTACGCCCAGAGGTTATATGACGTCCAAGGACAGCCACCATTACCGATTCCTTCCACACCGAGTCCGGTGATATCCACCCTCTTCACAGCAGGCATGGTACGACAGGCCATCCATAGGCTACAGCATGGCCGTTCAGCAGACCACACGGGGCTACAGGGAGAGCACTTTATATACGCAGCAGATGTAGTTTTCCACTTGATCGCCCATCTCTTCAGCCGTGCTCTGGTTGAGGGATTACCAGACTCATGGACTATGCATACCATTACGCCTATCCATAAGTCCGGCGATATGATGGACCCAGGGAACTACAGGACTATTATGATAGGCCATATCCTGGCCAAGATCTATGGGGCAGTACTAGAGGCAGAGCTCAGTACACACGCTGAGGCAGCGGGGATCAGAGCACCCGGCCAGGAAGGCTTCCGCCGCACTTTCTCCACCATCGACCACATCTTCGTGCTTCGTTGCCTGATTGAGAGCGCGAAGGCGAGGAAGCAGAGACTATACTGTTGCTTTGTGGATTTCCGCAAAGCCTTCGACATGGTCCCTCGAGAGAGACTACTACGGAGGCTCCAGGAGTTACAGCTTCCATCAGACATGCTATGGGCCATCCACGCTTTGTATGCACGAGTCACAGGCAAGGTACGCTGCCCCGGCGGTCTATCAGACAGCCTTGTTAGCACCATTGGTGTGAAACAAGGTTGCCCTCTCTCACCCACTCTCTTCGGTCTCTAAATCGACGAGATCACGCAGTACATACAGCGAGAAGGAGGGCGAGGAGGAGACCTCGGAGGTACGCCAGTACATATCCTATTATATGCTGATGACATTGTCCTACTCTCAGAGTCACAGGAGGGGTTGCAGTCACATTTACAGGCGCTCGATACCTTTTGCATGGAGAGAGGACTCACAGTGAACCTTGGCAAGACCAAGGTCACGATCTTCCATACCTCAAGGACAGTACGCCATCGCGCCTCTTTCACAGAAGCTGGAGGACAGACAGAGGTAGTGGACTCCTACGTCTACCTAGGTATCACCTTCTCGGGCAGCACAGGGGTATTCTCCATGGCACAGGCTGCGAGAGATAGATTGACGCGAGGTTATGCGGCACTTGCAGGATTGGAGAGACGCTGCTTTCAGACACATTTTCAGGAGCCCCTGACTAAGGGGTGGCTCTTTGACACTCTAGTGACACCGGCATTGATGTACGCAGCAGCAGTATGGGCACCAGGGATCACAGAGGCGATGTGGATGCAGATTGAGAGGCCTCAGATCACCATGATATCACGATTGCTGCGGAGCAAGCCCTTCGTTCCACATGACATTATACGAGCTGAGCTTGGCACACCACCGATGCTAGTGGAGGCCCTCTTCCAGTTGGTGACCTTTATTCTGAGAGTCAGAGAGCTCCCCACTAGCCGACTCACCAGGCTTGCATTTGAGAGCTCTAGACATTTGGCAGAGACAGGGCATGAGAGAGTATGGTATGCACAGACTTACCGATGGTTAGCAGACCATCGGAATGGGCATTACGGATCTCCCCCCTTTTCAGTATGACCTCTCTTCCCCCCGCATTACCCTCTCTCGTTCGGAGAGGAATAGGATCATCCGTCAGGACCTACTACAGATACACGTCAGGGAGACATGGATAGCACCACGGGAGCCTCTTCCCACAAAGAGGCAACACTACAGAGAGCACTTCCTGACTGTGACAGCGGATGGTTTCATTCAGAGACCACGATACATGGATACATATATGGCACCAGCTGAGAGAGTGGCCATTGGGCAGCTCAAAGTATCATCACACCAGCTCGAGATTGAGATTGGGCGAGCCACGCATACCCCCAGGGATGAGCGACTATGCAGGATATGTAGAGAGGAGGTGGAGGACGAGGAGCACTACACATGTAGATGCCAGGCATATGAGGACATCAGAGACCGCTACCCAAAGCTCTTCACGGGGCCTAGAGAGAAGGGCTTTATTGGGGACAGAGGACCAACGCCCTCTAGGTCGTTTCCTAGTAGAGCTCCAGCACCGCCGCGCATCACT
>MU264350.1:0-5000 GCA_020310875.1 Ceratopteris richardii
AAACCCCCAGACCCAATTTTTGTAAATCCATCCTCTCTGACATAGGTGCGTTCTGAGTCCATTGCATAACCAAAGTAGACATCTAGGATGATACTGACCTCTAATCACCACCCACATCTATCACAAGCACTTCACCTCTGACCACTAACCTTCGGGATTGTCATGTTAGTATTGTGAAGGGAACACCATTACATCCTGTTTCCTATGCAACACTAATGTGCCCTTCTTCTTCTAGCAGATAAGCACTCGATTCCCATGGCAGCAGCAGTAGGCACGAGTTCTCAGGCAGGCACCAGCACTCAAATCAATTGGGATACCATGCCTGTGAGGTTCCACTGACAGCTAGGCCGGAGGAGCTTTTGAACGTAAGAAGAATTCCCATTCCGGATCCACCAAGGCCTAACAGAAAGAGTAAAGGGGCATTCTCATTGGTTCAATGAGATGTCAGGGGATTTGGGAGACGTAGATCATATCTGGGAATCCAAGATGGAATGTGGAGGAGTGTGGTGGACCTTTCAGTTCTTCTCACGAGAATTTGAAGCATTGCAAAATGCAGCTCCTCTTCAAGATATTTGGCAGAAAGCGGGATTGCAAGATTACTTTAGTGCAGCTTTGCCCAGATCGGATTTCTTAGGTGCTACTACCTGATAGCCACACTGAAGCCCGACAGGGGATAAAGATCATTCAAGCACATTCTGGGTGCCCTCCCTATCAAACCAGGAGGAAATGAAGAAGTTTGAGTTGAATGTTACCTTAATCAGGGAAGCTCTTCAGATGTATGGCACCCACGTTCCCTCTGATAGAGATCCCTTGATACGAGAGTCAATGAAGAGCAACAAAATCAAGAAGTTGAAAGAAATGTGTGCCATCACCCCTAACATCGCCATACCCCTGTGAATGTGCCTTCAACACTTCGCATTTCCACTCAAGACCGTTTTACCCAACCTCACAAGAAAATATGGTATGGATTGTATCTAGCAGAGATAGGAAGCTTGCCAATTAAGATGCCTGTATGGATTCTGGACCAATTGTATGAAGAAGGCAAGCAGGGTGTGAGGAAGCATACGTTACATGGCTGCTGTGCGATCACCAGAATTATTTATAGATGTCTTGCATATGACGTGCCAATAGCCAGGGCCCTTAAATACTCACAACTGGAGTTTTTCAAGGGGCGGAAGTCAGGGAATCAACCGGCGAAACGAATGCGTGGATCACTCTCCCAGGTCATGATCCCTCACGAGGCCACAGCCGAAGCTCCCCCTAGAGAAGAAGCCCACGTGGCACCTTTCACGGTACATCTCCAAGGAACTCAATCAGGGGTGTGGTACAGCCCACTCCATCCGCCCCTCCACTACCTACCGATGCCGAGTTTGCATCTACGGCCACCTTAACTGAGGATCCCAATTTTGATTTTGAAAGATTCCTGCAAACGGCCCACTTATCTGATAGTGAAGGTTTTTCTGACAATGCCGATCCGGGATCATCATTCCAAGGAGAACAGCCACAGGGCGAGACAAGCAGGGTACATTGGGAAGAAGAGGCACAACATCCTCATGGCACAGCAGGAAGAAGAACTGGGGAATGAACCAGAGGAGAGTGAAGAGGAGGCCCCTGCCTACACGGCACAACTCAAACGGCTATACAAGACAATCAAGCAGGTACAGAGAAGACATAAGATGACAGAAGAGGCGAATAGAGCTCTAGTGAACCAAATGCTTCAAGCCGAGAATGTCGACTCACATTTTGTTGAATCATTGAATCTATTGGCAGAGACATGTGGGATCGGGGAAGCATTGAGGACAATGGTCTATCAGGAAACCCTACCTATGATCAACGAAGGATTGATACACGGCCACGACGAGGAAAAATGATTCAAATGGAAGTCTCTACTGCCTTGCCTACCACAATTTCAGAGGATGTTCATATGACGAGCCCAAGTCCCACTGACGAACAAGATGTAATTACACAGGTACCATCTCCACCGTCACCTTCCATTCAACCCTCAGAACCCTTCTCCACTAGTCTTTCTGAACAACCGATATCCACCCCATCATGAAACCATTGTACACACCTCTGTTTTTACATCCTTCCCTTTACCCACATCCATCACTTCCACCCAAATTTTTGAACCTCACACCGGTCATCCTACCACCGATCAAACCATAATAGGTCACCCTTCCTATCTCCCCGCCCTTGGACAACCACTTGCCACTAGCCAGACCTTATCCCATCCTTTTCCATTCACCCACACCAAACCTATCCACCACTTCCCTAGTAACTGCCTCATACTCAACCCAAGTCACACAACCGTCGTTCTGGACAAACCTTGTAAATATACTCCAACAAGTCGAGAACTATATAAAAAGTCCCTTTCCCAACCCCACTCCCCCACATTCACTGCCACCACTAACACACCACCTACCATTCCCGTATTCACAATTCACACTCCACACACTCTCACATCCGATCCCATGGATATTTCACCATCCACAGGAGCACCCACCACCACGTCTGTTCCACCATCAGCACATCTCACTTCACTCATAGGCACATCATCCACTTTTCCCTTTCCCACCTCCCGACCCTTTGCACGTTCCACCTCTACCCATGCATCCACATCATTTAGTAATGCACTAGACACCATGGTTGAAGCGGCCACTCAGCTTAAGCAAGAGTATAAGCTATTAGAAGAAAATAACACAGAGCTGTGCAATCTCTCGGCTCAACTCCAAGCACGAGTCGATGCCTTGGAACTAGGTAATACAGCACTACAACACCAGGTGACTGCCCTCCAACACTCGAAGACAGAACTCGAAGCTAAGTATGCAGAGACAGGCAAAGCTATGGAGGAACAACTCAGAGAACAAATGGGCCGCAATGCGGGACTTCAATGCAACATGGCCCTACTATGTCGCCATCTAGCAGCGGCTCAAGAAGAGAACCGAAGGCTACAACAACAAAACCAGGAGAACCTAGAAGCGGCCATGGAAAACACCCCGGGAGCACCTATAGACCCTGCAAAATTCTAGGCTGTCCCCTCAGAGCATATTCAACAGGTTTTAGAAGGTTATGCGACCCTCTTGGAAGCCCATGATCAGTTGGCAGACCAGATAAAGGAACTACAAGGATCCAAAGTACCGACAACACACCCACCCACACCTAAAGAGACGGTCGATGCCGCTACTTTGCCAGAACCTGAACCTTCAACCAACAGTGAGGTACTTGAGCTACGACAACAGGTTGCAGAACTAAAAATCAAGTTGTTACAGTATGAACGACCTCCCTCTCCACCTGATCAAACCATAGAAGAAGAAACAGTAGTCATTCCAGTGGAGGAGACATTTGAAGACAATTATGAGCCTCAACCCCTTCTAGGAGGCAGAATTACGGAGGAAGGCCAAGACACATATGAGGAGCCCCTATCGGCATGGATGAAGCAGGTAGAGGAGATGGGCCACACTCACGAAGAGCGCGTAGCAACTCAGATGCTGGCCATGAAAACCATTGAGGAGTCTATACTCAAGTCTGAATATTTCTCGAACTTGGCTCCTAGGCGGTTGATCACCAGTTCAGAGTTACAATATAAGCCCTATTTTGTACTGCTGGCTGACTATAATGCTGAGATCAAACGCATAACCAACCAGTACCCTATGTTCGTAACACAGTTCGAACCCAAGGACATTCCAGAGGCAGCCTGAAAGGGGGCCATATTCCAACCCATATGGAGGCAAAAGTTACTGGAGACCTATCCGGAGATGTTACAAACATGGGATCACGCTCCCATGCATTTGAAGTATAACCCTTGCTTTGGTCCAGTACAAAGAAGAAGTACAAAGCCTTAGAAGTAGTTGCCTGCCAATTTTCGTATTTTTTAGATCTCGTTTGAGCCCTCAAATAAACCCTGGAACTTAATTTTAACTAGGCCGGACACTAGGTCTGGACAGGGCCAAAGCTAGTCAAAAACTATAAATAGAGCTAGAGAGCTCATTTTTGGGGAGCTTCTTGTAGTTTTGAGCTTGTATGAGAACTTTGTTGCAATAGAAGTGATTCCATTGTCTTACTCTCTTTGTTCTTGCCGTGTGTGCGCGTGTGTGTGTATGTGTGTGCATGTTAGTGTGCTTCTCACTCACACATTTGTGCCTTCACTTGCTCGAGGTCTTCACACCATCCTCATGTCTTCCCGGATTGACATTAAAGGAGGTGCTACTCATCACTGAGCTACAGTATGTATTTACTATGTATGTGTGTGTATATGTGTGTGTGTGTCTATATATGCATATTTTTAAATTTAAAGTTTTTTTTCTATTCTGATTCTTTTTTTTGTTTGAGATTGAAATAATAGGAGATATTGTATGGTAGAACAAAATAAGAGAAGACTTAACATACCACCTAAGACCTGGCAATATTTTCGTAGATAGCCACGTCTTCAAGAGTCATTTCCTCAACAAAAGGTATACAAATTAATATTTTATATTATAGTGACTTATAATTCTCATATGTTTTATATTTAATCTATGTTTTTTTGTCTCATTAACTAAATGCAAGCGGCTGCAAAGAAGAGAGTTGAGTCTAGTCATACATCACACTTAGGCCAAATGGACCATCATGGTTTTGTATCTACATTTGTAAGTATATGTATTATTGAAACTATATTTTTTATTTTAGTTAAAACACATCATTTATCTTTTTTCTTTGTTTCAATGCAGCAAAAGGATTATGGTCGATATCCTATGAAAAAGGAAATCAATTTTGCTACACATTGTGGATATCGAGGTCTCAGTGAGTACATGCAAGATCATCCAAATGCTTTTGTGAGTATTAGTAAATTTCATATAATTATTTTATTTTTATTGATGTTTTATATGTTTTATTTATTTAGGTTTATTATATGTAATAAAAGAGTATTATGGAGAGGTAGATATGGATGAGGTGGAGAGACAGATACAAGCGAGACAATCTCGATCATCACAGAGTGCTCACACCTCTACCCATGATGCCAC
>MU264350.1:10000-28385 GCA_020310875.1 Ceratopteris richardii
TGGTTGTGTATGTGTATGTGTATGTGTATGTGTATGTGTATGTGTAGAATGGGTTATGTGTATGTTTGTATGTGTTGTGTATGTGTATGTGTATGTGTATTGTTTGTATGTGTATGTGTCTTGTGTATGTGTATGTGTATGTGTAATGTGTATGTGTATGTGTTATGTGTATGTGTATGTGTATGTGTATTGTGTATGTGTTGGCAGTGTTCAAGGCGGTCAAGGACTTACAAGACAAGGGAGCCAATGAGAAGGGCCAAGCAGGCAAAGTAGTTAAAGAAGATCTGGCAAATAGGCCATCATTTTTCCTGAACTAATATTCCCAAATAGTGATTTAGTCACTCCACAACCATTGTAAATACCATTCCACATTTTTGTAACTCCATTTTGTGCAAGCCAAGGAGTCCTTGAGCTTGAGGATCATTAGAAGTACCTACCTATCAATTTTCATAATTTTCTGAGCTCGTTTGAGCCTCCAAATTAGCATAGGAACCTAATTTTTAACTAGGCTGAAACCTAGGTCTGGATAGGGCCAAAGCTAGTCAAAAAGACTTTGAAGTTGTGGTGAGGAAAGGTAAGACTCACTTGAGAGCGGACCACCTCTCAAGACTCACATCCGGAGAAGCACCGCAAGGAGTATTAGATGATCTTCCTGATGCTTACTTGTTTAATTTGGAAGTGGTGCCTCAGTGGGCTAAGCCATTAGTGCCAGTATTGACATACGGGCCTAACCATCCAATAATGAACACACAAGATAGGGAGATAGTAAAAGCCCAAAAGTACCATATAATGGCAGGGAGTATGTACAAGCATACAGATCAAGGGATATTAGTCTGTTGTGTGGAAGAGGATGAGTACGCTAAATGGTTGCAATTAGCACACATAGGTGCATTAGAGCAACACTATTCAAGGCAAAGAACCTTACAAACGCTAAGGAGACTCGGAGTGCATTGGCCAACTATGGACGCCGATGTCCATAAGTTGTGTAAGGAATGTCCAGTCTGTCGAATTAGACCACCTGTGGAGCACGCTACCTTGTACCAGATGTCTCTAACACCAGATTGGAGTGAACCATTAGTAGCCTTCTTGAGGACGAAAACATTACCTCAAGATATGACCCTGACGAGGCAAAGAAGTTTAGAACAAGAAGCCCTAGACTACTCACTTATTGGTGATAATTTGTACAAGCGGGGAAAGGATGGATATCTACGGCTATGTGTCCATGAGAGCAAATATCTGAAGATCTTGGAAACTGCTCACTAGGGCTTAGCAGGAGGACATTTTGGACCAGATCGAGTGATCAAGGCTATACTATTTGCAAGTCTTTGGTGGCCGACCCTTCACATGGATGCACATACCTATGTGAAGAGGTGTGATATCTGTCAGCGAACTCAGTATCCTATAAGCAAAGATGAGATGCCTTTGAAACCTATGATGGGTGGACGAGCATTCTCTAAGTGGGGAATAGACTTCGTAGGTCCTATTAATCCCCCAGCTAAGGGTTCCCATGTTGAATACATTATTGTGGCCACAGATTACCTAACCAAGTGGGTAGAGGTAAAAGCTACGACCAAGAATGATGCTTTGACGACTGCTAAGTTCTTATTTGAGAATCTATTCACTAGATATGGGCTACCTATAGAGCTAGTTAGTGATAGAGGCACTCACTTCTTGAATGAAGTTATTGAAAACCTCCTTCAAGAGTTCTTGGTGATACACAAGAAGTCTGCCCCTTATCACCCCCAAGCTAATGGCCAAGCCGAGAGCACAAATAAGATTCTATGCAATGTGATGACCAAATTAGTGAATAATAAACACTCTGATTGGGACAAACAGCTACACCATGATGTTTGGGCATACCAAGTTGCCTATAAAACGGTACTCCAAGCCACACCCTTTCAAATGGTATTTGGCCAAAATGCAGTGCTACCATTAGACTTCTTGATACCAACATTGAGAGTAGCACAAGATCATGAGTGGACAGGCCATGAGCTCTCCTCTAGAATCTTTGACCTCGAACGGCTAGGTGAAACAAGACTGAGAGTAGCCGCAAGAATTTATGCAGCCAAGAAAAGACAAAAAGCATATTTTGACGCACATGTGAAGGATAAGGGCTTGAAAGCAGGAGACCTAGTTTTAGTCTATACTTTGAAGCAACATGCACGGAAACTAGAGAAGAGAGCCTATGGACCTATGATCATAAATAGGATCTCAACGAGTGGAGCAGTTCAACTAGCTACACTAGAGGGTGATGTTCTTCCTAATTACATTAGTGGATGCAGAGTCAAACTATATCAAGAACCCCTCACAGAGGAGATGTTAAATCGACTCAATACTGCAAAGAAACGTAAAGAAGAGGGAAAACAAATTTGAGAAGAAGCACAGGTAGAAGCATTGGAACGCATCCGAAGAATGAAATTGAGAAGGCAGGGTAGAGACTAGCCTAGGACAGGTGCCTATGAGGATCCAGGATATCATATGGCTATGTGCAAAATCTCAGGTGTAAGTTCCAATAGAATAATTGACTGAAGTCCTTTTGTGACCTTAGAGATAGGACAAGGAAAGAGTGCAAAGACAGTACGGGCTTTGATTGACTTAGGTGCGGCCACTAGTGTTGTTAGACTTTCTTACTGTCAAAACTTGAACTTAAGTTTCAATCCTATAGAAGCATATCTCATAGGATTGGGAGGTGTAGAAACCCCTTGCATGGGCGAGGTGGAACTTCCCCTCTACATCTATGATGTTCTCATGACAGTTAAGGTGCTAGTGTGTCAAGACGAGGACCTCACTGAGCCTCTTGTCTTGGGTCAAGACTGGATATATGATCACGCGGTCAACCTCAATCTAAGAAGTGGACTTCTTCAAGTTTGGGTAAATCAGAATCGCATTACAGTTGAGTTAGAAAATGAGGCACTCAAAGAACTAGGAAAGGCACAAACTCCTGGTCCTTCCAGGAGTACACATGAAGATGACATTGCTATTCTTGTCCAAAACTATGTGATGCAAAAGGATGATTGTCTCAACAAAGAAGTTAAGGACACAATGAAACTCCCTTCTCTTCCAAAGAACATAAGGATACGACAACCAAAGGTGGATCAAATGCAGAAGAAGCAGATGACCTATGCTCGAAGCCAAAAGGAAGTACGAAGCAAGGTGTCTCAGCCATTGAAACATGTGTGGGTATGGAAAGGCGAGCACCCGGTTGTGGTCTAGTCACAACCACTGGCTAAACTTCATATTAGTGATCAACAACAAGACACTAATAAGAAGTCTTTCAAAAAATCTTCCACTAAAGTGAAGTCTCTGGGTACCCAAGAAGTCGATGAAGGCCGACCCACAATCAAGACAAATTTGGGTGCCTAAGGCTTGCTTGTGGGCTCAAATAGCCACACACAGACCACACCATGTACAACATGATCCACTCACTCGAACAAGTGACACCCACTCTTATTTGACATGCACGAACACATATTCGCCCATGAGCACGAGTAGAATCACTTGTAAATGGGTCCCTAAAAAGCCTCATTTCCAAGCAGACAAGCCTCCAGAGTCTCCACAAAACCAAAACCAAAAGCCATTCACTGTGTTTGGCAGCCCAAATCTTGTAATAAATCCCCCGACCCCCATTTGTAAATTCATCTCCACTGACTAACTGCATCAGTCTTACATTGCATCTTTCCATTTAGCTCATATATACACACGATCACCGAGCACTTATTGACCTACTAACCTCTCACTAACCTCATGTTAATGTTGTAACAGGGACAAAAACTGTTCTATCTTGTCCATTACAATGTTAACGCATGCTTCTATGTTCTCACAGAGTCAGCAAGCAAGAAGTAACATGGCAGAAGCAACAGGACCTAGCTCCCAGGCAGGCACCAGTCCTCAAATAGTGGACATTGAAAGTCTCCCTATTGAGGAGGAGTTGAAGGAAAGACCACAGGCATTGACAGCATTACATGTCATACCTATTCAGATCCTCCCCAAGGGCACACATCACCAGTAAGCAAAAACTCGCATTGGTTCAGTGACGTGGCAGGACCTCTTGGCGAAGGCACTTATTTGTGGGAGGCAGAAATAGAGTTCAATGGACGCTGGGGTCGGTATCACTTCTTTACCAGAGAGTTTGAGAGGCTTCAAAATAATGAAGGGTTGAAACCAATATGGAAGAAGGTTGGACTATATGATTACTTCAAAGCTCAGTTACCCAATCCGGACTTTCTACGGTGTTCTTACTTGATTAGCACCCTCACTCCCAGTAAAGAGAAAAAGGGGTATAGCACCTTTGTCCCACCATCTCTTACAAGAGGTAATGAACTGAAGCGCTTCAAATTGACGAACAATTTGGTGAGGGAAGCTCTCGATATGGAAGGTATGCACATCCCCACAAAGGATATGGTGGCAATGACACCAAATATTGCCATTCATCTCCGAATGTGCATGCAACATTTCGCTTTCCTTGCTCAAGACAGATTCACGATGCCACCCAAGAAGATTTGGTTCAGTTTGTACTTAGCAGATACCTTCAATCTAACAATCAACTTGCCTCATTGGATCATTGACCAAATAGACCTGGCACATCAACGATGGTACAAGAAGCAGAAGTCGGTACTTTATGGATGTTGTGCTCTCACAAGAATTGTTTATCGGTGCTTGGCATATGATGTGCCAATTCAAAGGGCACTTGTTTGGACTAGGGTGCAAGAATTTCAACGAACACTATCAGCTGTAGGACCTCCATCCAAGAAGATGAGGGGGGCGGTTCAGATGCCCTGTGCATAGGCCCGAGGTGCTACACTGACACCGGAGACAACTCCACGACTTCCAAGGAGAGTGCAGCCCTTCACTATCAAACTACCATGGCCCAGTGCGAAAGGACCTAATCTGGTCTTCCCCCCTATACCAGCTTATTTAGAATTCCCTCATGGCTTCACACTGGAGGATCTAACTGATGAGGAGATAGCAAGAATAATCAATGCAACGAATTCGGAAGTTGAAGCAGAGCAATTAAGTGGGCAACAGACAGTCACGGACCAACCCCATCCAACCCAACCAGAAGTCATCGAAGCAGATGAAGATGAAGAGGAGACTGCAGAAGAGGAGAAAGAGGATGAACAAGAAGGACTATCCGATGAAGGAGAGCAGAATATGAGCAAGAAGTTATACCATAACTTGAAGGTGCCCCTGCTTATACGAAGCAATTGAAAAGACTGTATGATACCATCAACCGAGTTCAAGAACAACACAAACTATCCTTGGCAGCAGAAAGGGCCTCATGAACCAAATCCTTGAAGATGAAGGTGTGGATGATCAATACAGGGCAACCCTTGACATGATTACTGATGCATTGGGGGTACCAGAGACAGTGCACACCGCTCTCGCATACTCACGAAGATCGGAGCAAAGACACGACAGACGGCCCCCTAGACTAGGGAAACAGATGAATGTCTTGGTGTCAGAACCACAGGGCACCACATCCATAACCACAAGCACAGCTCATACCATTCATCACACTGAGGAAGCCCATACCTCAAGTGCACCCCCGTCACCCCCTTTACCACCCTCCCCTCCAACTCCACCACCTTCACCTCCTACTACCAATGTCACCACCACTGTCACAGCCTCAGAGTCCACTTCCCATACCGAAGCACAGACTGTGAGTCAACTCTCACAATCCGCACAACCTATCACCACCCCTATTGTAAATGCCACCACTGACACTGTAATTCTAACTATCGCCATTGAAAACCCCATTCCCCCTATCACACTTCTTGGTGGTTCATATTCACAACTGCACACACCACTTTACACCTTCACGACCATCACCACACCGAAAATTCCCATGTACACCATCACTCCCATGACCGCATCCACATATGACTTCATGGACATATCACCCACTTCCACACCTCTCCCTCCCCCCATATTCCCACAATCTCCCATTCCCCCACCACCCACTTCACCCTTCTCAAGCACAGCATACACACTCCCTTTCCCTTTTCCCTACCCTCCTGCATTCAACACCTTCCTAGCATCCACTCTTGTCAATAATGTATTTAATACTTTGTACCAATGTATGTCTCAATTACAACAGCATTACCAGCATCTAGATGTTCAGCATACGAATCTTTTCCAAACCCATGAAACCTTACAAGAAAGATTCATCAACTTGGAGAGGGAAAAGCGGCTACTACAATAGCAATATGACACCTTGCAGGTACAACATAATCAGTTAGTAGCCAATCCACCCCAATCAAATACCGAAGAAAAAAAACAACTTGGTGAAATGTTACACGCCCAGATAACCGACAATCTCAAACTTCGACGTAACCTCGCACTACTCCGAAAACACATGTCCGCAGCATTAGAAGAGAATAAAAGACTGCAGAAACAGAATGAAGAAAACCTAGAGGCAGCAATGGAGGGATCCCCGCAGGAAATTAACCCAGAACACTTCAAGGCCATCCCATCGAAAAATATGCGAATCGTGTTGGAAACACACGCCGATCTCCTGGAAGCACACGCTACCTTAGAAAGAGAGTGGGATGACCTATTAAAGCAATTGGCAACTCAGCAAGAGTCACCAAAAGAAGTCACAGCCGCAGTAGACACATCTAAAGAGTTCGTAGAACTCAAAGTACAACTAGAAGAACTGCAAAATATAGTTCTTCAATATGAGCATCAACCCTCTCCCCTCGTGGAGCCGGAGCCTGAGGACTTAGTTCCAATTGAAGTTGAGGAGACTTTTGAGGATCCATATGTACCCATACCTGCACCAGGGGGTAAGCAAACAGAGAAAGCAATGGACACAATTGAGATCGAAGCTCCTGAATGGATGCGAAAATTAGAAAAGGTTGGCATAACCCATGATGAGAGAGTTGCAGTACAGATACAGTCTATGTCCCGATTGGAGGAAGTGGTCATCAAATCAGATTACTTAAAAAACCTCTCCCATCATCGGTGGATTGGCACATCCGATGATTTGTATGTTCCATTCTACCCATTAATGGTAGATTATAACGCTGAGGTAAAGCAGCGCACAACAAAAGAACCAACCTCGGCAACACAATTTGCACCAGATGACATTCCTGCAAGTGCCACACACGAGAATATATTTCAACCTACCTGGAGGATATGCCTGCTTGAAACATACCCTGAGATGGTACGCACGTGGAATAACATGCCTTTATACATCAAGTATAATCCTTGCTACTACCCTGTCTTTCGACGACGGTCATGGCCCGAGTACACCAAAACAGTTTTGACAGTTGAAGAATGTAACAAATGGTTAAACTATGTGTACTTGGCACCACCTCTGGCCAACCCACGGTTGCTTATATGATTTCAACCATTCGGCATTGGGCGGTCAGATTCAAAAATGTACCAGACATCATGGCACAGATGAGCCTCAAACTATTTGAACTAATGCTGGTTACATTCAGGACCTTTAGAAATGTCAAAGAACCTCATCTGTCGGCTCTCCGATTCAATGAAGGCAACCAAGATCTTGTTTATGATATGAGCACCACACCATCTATCAATGTTGTCTATGCGTGGCATGCTCGTATCAAGTATCTACCAGCCTGCTTCAAGCAAACATTTGAGGAAATGTTTATCACGGGGTTTTGGGAATATCATTCAAAGATATTCATACCCAGACCATATCATCTATTACAGTTATTTGCGGTAGAACAGGCTATCCACTCAAAAAATCTACGTATGCCACACCCAGAGGTACCTCGGCTAGTAGACTGGGATGCCCTACTCACCGACTTGGAAAAAGGATTGAGATTAATAGAACACCACCTAGCGATAGATGTGGTGGAATACTACATCCAACGGACCACTCAACAAGGGTCTGTCAGAGACGATAGGCGCGAGAGAGGGGGGAGTGTTGGCAGTGGTCAGTGTTGGATTTTATTGATCTCCAAAGTACAGCTAGAAGTAGGTGAAACCCAACAGGACCTAGTTGACTTTTTCACTAACTTGTATGCATAGACCAATTTTCTTGCAGAGCAAATTGCTCTTTACTCACTTAGAATTTTCCAAAAACTGTTTCACACACATAAACTAGACTCTAAGAGCTTTCCAACAAGATATAGAACACCTCAAATGGATAAATACACAATGAGCTATGACCTCTGCAATATGCAGCTTTAATGGAGACCTTGAAACAGAGATGAACCTGAGGACACACATCACTTGCAGAGACTACTGCTCTTAACTCACAACTCTAATGAGTTTGAAACTTTCCAAAATACAAGTAGACTTAAAGAGCTTTCTAACAAGCCAAAGAACACATGATTTGGATACATACACAAGGAGATATGACCTCTGCAAGTTTGAGGTTTAATGGAGACCTTTAGCAGGGATAAAAAACAGAGAACACACACTACTTGCAGAGAGTATTGCTCTCAGCTCACAAATCCAATGATTATGAAAATTTACAGGAAGAAGTTAGACAGTAAGAACTTTCCAATGAGCTATCAAACATGTAATTTGGATATATAATGAGGGAGATACAAGCTCTGCAATCTCTGCATACAAAACTACAATAGTGTAGAGATACACATATGACTCTATTGGACATCCCACAAGATCACGACTTTTCTCCTTTTTTTATAGCATTGGAAACTAATATAAAACCTTCCTAATACATCTAAATTCATGGTAGACACTTGGATAGAGGTATTACATGACTCAAGTGCTCAAATAAGCAAAGTATTGATGGACTTTGAGAACTAGCCACATCGACCTTCCACTAGGACACCACTGAAGCTCCTTTGTGACTCACTAATTTGACTCACCATGTTCTAGAACTCACGTGGTATTTTTGCTACATTTTATGAATAATATGAGCCTTCTTGAAGTATTTGAAGACTTCCCAAAGGTATTTACATAATTTGAAACTTGTACCCTACATAAAACAAATGTTCGCAACAGTCAGGGCGGTCAATGACATACAAGACAAGGGAGCCAACGAGAAGGGCCAAGCAGGCAAAGCAGTCAAAGAAGATATGGCAAATAGGCCATCATTTTTCCTGAATTAATATTTCCCAAATAGTGATTTTATTCACTCCACACCATTGTAAATACCATTCCACCTTTTTATAACTCCGTTTTGTGCAAGCCAAGGAGTCCTTGAGCTTGAGGAGCATTAGAAGTACCTACCTATCAATTTTCATAATTTTCTGAGCTCGTTTGAGCCTCCAAATTAGCCTAGGAACCTAATTTTTAACTAGGCCGGACACTAGGCCTGGACAGGTCCAAATCTAGTCAAAAACTATAAAAAGAGCTAGAGAGCTCATTTTTGAGGTTAGCTTGTTGTAGAATTGAGCTTGTAAGAGCACTTTTGAGTAATCTAACGAACTCCATTGTCTCTCTCTTTGTTCTTACCTTGTGTGCACGTGTGTGTGTATGTGTGTGCATGTTGGTGTGCTTCTCACTCACACATTTGTGCCATCACTTGTTCGAGGTCTTCATACCATCATCACGTCTTCCCGGATTGACATTAAAGGAGGTGCTACTCATCATTGAGCTACAGGTATGTGTATGTGTATGTGTATGTGTATGTGTATGTGTATGGTGTATGTGTATGTGTATGTGTATGTGTATGTGTATGTGTATGTGTATGTGTATGTGTATGTGTAATGTGTATGTGTATGTGTATGTGTATGTGTATTATGTATGTGTATGTGTATGTGTAGTATGTGTATGTGTATGTGTATGTGTATGTGTATGTGTATGTGTATGTGTATTGTATGTGATGTGGAAGGTGTATGTGTATGTGTATGTTATGTGTAGGGTATGTGTATGTGTATGTGTATGTGTATGTGTATGTGTATGTGTATGTGTATGTGTATGTGTATGTGTATGTGTATGTGTATGTGTATGTGTATGTGTATGTGTATGTGTATGTGTATGTGTATGTGTATGTGTATGTGTATGTGTATGTGTATGTGTATGTGTATGTGTATGTGTATGTGTATGTGTATGTGTATGTGTATGTGTATGTGTATGTGTATGTGTATGTGTATGTGTATGTGTATGTGT
This sequence comes from Ceratopteris richardii, assembly GCA_020310875.1. Taxonomy (NCBI): domain Eukaryota; kingdom Viridiplantae; phylum Streptophyta; class Polypodiopsida; order Polypodiales; family Pteridaceae; genus Ceratopteris; species Ceratopteris richardii. Next base: position 20,057 of record MU264350.1, read on the forward strand.
ATGTGTATGTGTATGTGTATGTGTATGTGTATGTGTATGTGTATGTGTATGTGTATGTGTATGTGTATGTGTATGTGTATGTGTATTTGTATGTGTATGTGTAAGTATACATGCATGTGTGTGTGTATATGTGTGCATATGTGTGTATGTGTATGCACATGAGTGTGTATATGTATGTATGTGCATGTGTAAGTGTATGTGTATGTGTGTGTATATGCGTATGTGTGTATATATGCATGTGCATGTGCATGTGTATGTGTGTGTATATGCATGTATGTGCATGTGCATGTGTAAGTGTATGTGCATATGTGTATGTATGTGTGTATGTGTATGTATGTGCATATGTGTGTATATGTATGTATGTGCATATGTATGTGTAAGTGTATGTGTGTATGTGTGTATGTGTATGTATGTGCATGTGTATGTGTGTGCATGTGTATGTATGTGCATGTGTATGTATGTATGTGTATGTATATGCATGTGTATATGTGTGAGCATGCATGTGCATGTGCATGCATCTCCATTTGCATCCATGTGTATGTGCATGCATGTGAATGTGCATATGCATGTGTATAATTAGTATGTGTTAATGTGTGTATGTGTATATGCAATAATGCATGCATGTATGTATATGTGTTTGTAGATATGTTTGTGCATATGCATATGTGTATGTGTGTGTAAATGTGTATGTGTATGTGTATGTGATGTGTATGTGTATGTGTATGTGTAAGTGTACGTGTAAGTGTATGTGCATGTATGTGTGTGTATGTATGTGTATGTATATGTGCATGTGTATGTGTGTGTATGTGTGTGTATGTGCATATGTATGTGTGTGTATAAGTGTGAGCGTGCATGTTCATGTATATGTGTATATATGCATATGAATGAGTAACTGTGAGTATGTTAATTAATGAAAATAAAATCATTTAAATGATAGAAAAACAATGAAAAATGTACGTACAATAATTAGCCATATTTTATGCTTGGTGAACTTCTTGAATAACCTGTAATAGAGAGAGAGAGAGAGAGAGATAGAAATTGAAAGAGAAGGAGGTAGAAAGGGGAGAGAGAGAGAGAGAGATTAGAAAAGAGAGAGATTCAAAAAGAGATTGTTGGAGCTCGTAAGCTCAGCACAGATCTGAACATTGGAGAGCTCTTCGATCAATTGCATGTAAAATGACGGTCGAAGAGCGATCCGACATTTTTTTTTACTTTTATCAAACTTTACCGTTGCATAAGCAATGTAGAAGCATCATGTATGTGATCATGCAATTCATGGAACATCGACGCCCAGCTGCATCGCATAAGTGACACAAATTAGCATTGCATATGCGATGCTCCCTTTTTAATCGCATAAGCAATGCTATTGTAGCAATGCTATGTAGCAACGCTCTTGTGAACATCTCTCTAAACATTAGAAATAACATCAAGAATAACATCAATAATATCATCGTTTAAATGTTGGTGAGTGCTTGATGCCCCGTCTGATAAAATTCATGATCATGTAATGACAAAAATGTGTTGTGTTAACCATCACTATGCCCCCGTTGATGCAAATCATTCCATTCTAATGGAGATTTACATGATGCACTTGTTGATGAGAGGTCTGACATAGAAGAGGCAATGATTATGCTTAAATTGTTGTAGACTTTGGGAGATATAAAATTTGATGCAACTTTGTTATCTCATACTCGATCAGGATGTTATAGTGCTTGCTTTACATCATATTGTATGCAATGGTTGTCTCTAGTCTTCGTGATGAGAATTAAACTCTTTCTTTTAATGAAGAATAGAATTTGAAAAATTGGATGGTTGTCATGCAATCAAAATATGATGCCATTATGAAAAATGGTACTTGATCTTTATGTGATTTAGCTCCAGCCAAAAATGCTATCGGTACTAAATGGGCATACAAGTTGAGCTTGATGGAACGGTTGATAAGTAGAACCATGCTTGTTGCCCAAGTTTATGCTCAAGAGAAAGGCATTGATTTTTATGAGACTTTTATCCCACATGTTGAATTAGCATTATTCCTAGGCACTTGCAACTTATCACATTTGGAATGTACATTAGTTGGACATTAAAACTATAATTTAGAATGGTGATTTACATGAAGAAGTGTATGTATTTGAGCACCATTATTTGGTGCAAAAAGGCCATGAAAACAAAGTGTGCAAGTTGAAAAAGGCATCGTATGGTTTGAAGCAAGCACCAGGTGCTTGGTATGAGAACATACATGCATAGTTGCTAGCACATGGTTTTGAGAACAATCCAACTAACAGCACCTTATATGTTAAGCATGCAGATGATGTACCTTTGACCATTATCCTATATGTTGATAATATGTTGCTCAGTGGTCCTAATGAGAAGCATGTTGCATATTAATGAATTTAAGGCTGATTTGCATTGCGTCTATTGAGATGTCAAATTTGGAGCATTTGCATCATTATTTGGGCATTTTATTTATTCAAGTTTATGGGTGAATAGTTTTGTGCCAAACAGAATACATTGACACATTATTGATATGTTTTGGCCTAGAAGATTGCAAACCGATTGCCACTCCCATGCAAACAAATTTATGAGTAAATTTTCATGATGTTGGAGATGCATTTGATGTTGTTCTCTATCAACAGGCTATTGGGTGCTTAATTTACTTATGCATAACTCGATCTGATATTTTGTTTTTTGTCTCTTAGATGAGCATGTTTATGTATTGCCTAGATTTCAAGCATCGGGACATGGTTGAGCATATATTTTGCTACTTGAGTGGTATCCAGCTACTTGGATATTTTTAGCTCAAAATCGAGTGGCTGCTATGACACTCATGTATCCATGAATGCTTTTTGCTTCATGCTTGGTAGCTCATGTATATCTTGCTTGAAGCGACTGATTGTGGCCACCTATAGTTGTGAGGTTGATTATAGGGTAACTTTCACAATGACTATCGAGTGTGTGTGGCAAAGATGCCTTTTGGCTAATTTGGGTGATGTTTAGTCATCTGCCGCCACCATCTTCATTGATAGTCAAAGCACATTCATGGTTGTGAGGAACCCTATGTTCCATGCTCACACAGAGCACATTGAGGTGCACTATCATTATGTGAGGGAGAGGTTATTTGCTAGAAAGAGAAATGTGACTTATGTACCCACACATGATAATGTTGCAGACCTTTTCACGAAGGGCGCTACCTAGGGAGAAGTTTGAAGCTTTTCGCAAAGCTTTGGGCTTACTTTCTTTTGTGAATTGATTTATTTCCACATAGTTTGCCACTTTCTTATACATGAGTGCTAGCTCTTTGTTCACTACATCACTCCTAGGGGATTCGTTGATATATTTTGGTAGTAATATATATATACATATGAACACACTTAGGACCACGGGGGCACTTTTTTCCCTCTTTAGGAGAATTTTCCCCATGGCTTGTATATACACATATAACCCTTATGGTTCACTTATCTCTGTACATTCACTTGATAATACACTATGTGTTGTGTTGTTCTCCAAGATTCTTGTTCTTCCTTGTGTTGTTTGTGTGCTTCTACATTAATTGGGCATTTTCCACCATTTGGCAAGTATGGGCATGCTTTTATGTTAGTTCTTTACATGTATGGTTTTCTAGAAAAGTCCTCAAATCTATTTCAATCCAAACCAAATATGAATTCAAAGATTGGTTGCATGTTGATAGTAGTAGAGCTCATCAAGAGCTTTGCAATTATAACAAACACGAATATGTTTGGATGGTCATATTTCTATTATACATAGAGCATTTTTCAATCGGGGAGTTAAAACTAATCAATGTGGTACTATTTGTATGCATATCCATCTTGTCTACCACAAACCTTCGATTGCACTTTTCTTAGTCGTGTTGATCTCTATATTATAGGGGTGCAATTAACGTATTGTGAATCCATGAATCTCGTTGAGAGATTTGAAAAGAGACCAAACATGACTAGGTTTGGAGTTAGAAGTATACAATATATCATAGATAAGATTTGTAGGTCATTAAGACATTTTGATTTTGCATTAAGTATATTGCAAAACATGTTGTTATGCATTTGGCTAACTTAATCATATCTTCCCATAGATTCATAGCTTGGATAATCCTTGTGAACCTCATCTTTTACCTTATTAAAATGATAAGACTATCCCAAGAATCCCTTTTTGATTTGCATCAATGAATATGAGGAACAATGGCATGCTTGACAAACAAAGCAATCAAGGCATGCTTGTGCATCTCTAATATCTTATTGAAGTCAATCTACAGTGGTTACGGATGTTGATAGTGTATCTCGCATAGTCAAAATAGGAGTTGCAAGAGGATTGAACATAGAAAGTACACCAAAATTGGAACTTGCAACATCCTCAACACCACCTACATTGGCCATTCTTTGACCATGTGTAGTTGTAACAAGACATATTTCAACATCGTGCATAATATTCTACAATCCATTTGCAAACAATTTGTGTTGAATCATGTATATCCAAAATGGGTAGTTGGAACTATCCAACTTATCCTCAAGAATCAACATGTCAGATACACCGTTTCTCTCAATCATAACTAGTTATTATACCTTGATCAAAAAAATAATTATTTTTAGAAAAAGTTGAGCAAAAATACCTCACGGTAAACTACTACACCTGTAGTCGACTTTGGAGTGCTTTTATTCGTGAACAAAAACTCAGAAACAAAAATTAACATAAAAGGAGAAAATAGCATGCATATTCACTACATTAGCGCATTCAAAATCCAAACAAGCTCCTCAAGTTATTTTCTAATATATATCATCTTGACCTCAAGAAAACGATCAAGGTGTGTCAACGATGTACCTCATGACACGAAGATCTCCTAACTTGTTGAAGTTCAAGGAGCAAGAGCACACACAAATAGAACAAAGAAGCATAGAAGTTTGGGAGCACAAAATACAATGTGTTACTACTTGAATGTACAAAGATAAGACTACCTTTAGAAGGATTGGAATATATACAAGACAATGGAAAAAGAACCTAACAATGAGAAAAATAAGCACCCAACGATCCTAAATGTGTTGTTTGCACACATCACTAGAAAAATATAGTAACTAACATAATTTTGCCATTGATCAATAGTAAGGTCTGATTACCATCTCAAATATGTTTAAACTTTTGCCATTACGTTATTGGAATTAGCAGCTATGTTCAAAGTCTCGTGTTAGAGAGCCATTTTGAACTTCTGGTTTTCAATCAAGAACGGAAATCAACTTCTCCTTCAAATCTTTGATCTTTGTAATAATTGTCCATGAAATCTTCTTCTTTCATATGCTCACTCTCCAACTGTTTTAAAAGATAAGCAACATGAGCCTCATTGTTTTCCTTGTATAAAGTTGTAAGTGTATCCCAAGCATCCTTTCCTATCTTGCAAGAGGGATTGTGAAAGATAATGGCACGTTTGATAGAAAAAAGCTATCAATTCATGTTCTTGAGCATCTCTTCCATCCCAATGAAACTGCTCTACAATAGTTGCAACAAGACTTGCAGCATGAGCAAGAATTTGAAGATCATCATCTTCAACGCCATCTACATCACCTTCAATAACTATCTTGCACATGTAGTAGGAGGTTTTTCAACATCTTGCACAATAATCCATGGTGCTTTTGCTACCAAAACATGATGCATTATATATGCCCACAATGGGTAATTAGTACCATCTAGCTTATCATCAACAGCTAACACATGAAATACATCATTTTTTTAGTCATGACAAGTGACTAAATACCCTAATCAGAGAAATGGTTGTATCTCAAGACATGAACAAAAACACCCTATCAATCTCTACTAAACCTATAGAAGACCTAGTCTTCTCGGTGATTATAATAGTGAGCCAAAACATGTGTACATGCTTGGCACAAAAGGACAAAATTGCTTGCATAATAGCTACAATAGTGCATGCGGAGGCTGAAATGAACTCATGTCAAAATTTTGATGCCACAAAGAAAAGCTATTTTTAACTCCTAATCACCTGGAGTATGTTCACTTATTTTCATGTGATTTTGAGACTATGACTAGAGGGGTGTCGATGGTGCCCTACATGAAGCAACGACTTGCTCGGATACCAATTGTTGGAGTTCCAAGTCTGCAAAAGCACACAAACAACAAAAGGAAGAAGAAGAAGATTGGAGCACAACACAATACAGAATATATTATCAAGTGAATGTACAAAGATAAGTAACCCATTAAGGTTATATACAAGTTGGGGGAAAGAACCTCCTAAAGAGGGATAAAAGTTCCTCAGTGGTCCTAAGTGTGCCCACACTTCACTACCAAAATATATCAATAATAATAACATCAAATATATATACATAGTAGCCATGTAATTTTTTCTATTTTTGTGCTTCATCTAAGTAAATAGGCCCATTCTCATCATAGCTAATATACAACGATCATTTCGTAGTTTGATGCAAAAGAGACACCATGGGAGCTTGAGCTAATATGATAATGAAACGTTTCATCAACCATTGTATCACATTGTATGCATCAACCATTTTGCACTATAAATTTAATCATATGTATCATCCTTCAAAACCTACGTAGACTCAGACGTTGTCTCACTCGGAGATACATTTGGGTACCCATGACTAAAAAGAGACAAAAAAGTGTTATCCTTTGAACTCATTAAGTTCTCCTTGATACAGGAAAGTAGAGGCTAAACTATACCATCCATAAAAAATACCTCTTGACTAACCAAACTATATTTAACCAGTTGGCGATAAAATTGATAGTCTTTGCTTTCAAGATTGTACCCAACCAACATACATTTCATAGTCTTATCATCCAAGTTGCATTGTTGCTCAAGCACCAATGTCTTTTCCAAACAATCAAAAGCATACAGAAGAGCGACGAAGGTCTTGCGACCACAGCAAGCTTCATAAGGAGCGATAAATGATAATGCTTTAGTGGAGACCTACTAAGTATATATGTATTATATGTATCACAGATAATGGCAAAACCAAAAACTATGGAGTAATGTCTTATTTTTTATCATCGATCTTACAATTTCCATGAAAGATTTGTTTTTATTCTTGGCAAGGTCATTATGTTTTTATTTTAAATAAAGGAAGTTCAGCCTTGGCCTACTCTCTCGGACTTGAATTAAATAAAAGAAAAGTACAAAAGAAGGGGACTAACACCCACGGGATCCCCCGAATCCCACAGAGCGGGGGTAGGTTTTACAAAGTATATAGATGGCACTACAAAAAAAAAAAAGGTTAATCACCCTTGCATCACCCTCATGCAGGGCCCACATGGGTAAAGCATGTTGTTGATCAAAAGGAATACCTGATGATTCCTTTAAAAACAGGGGGAGGGGGGGGGGGGGGGGGGGGGGGGGGTGGGGGGGGGGGGGGGGGGGGGGGGGGGGGGGGGAGGGGGGGGGGGGGGGGGGGGGGGGGGGGGGGGGGGGGGGGGGGGGGGGGGGGGGGGGGGGGGGGGGGGGGGGGGGGGAGGGGGGGGGGGGGGGGGGGGCGGGGGGGAGGAGGAGGGGGGAGGGGGGGGGGGGGGGGGGGGGGGGGGGGGGGGGGGGGGGGTGGGGGGGGGAGGGGGGGGGGGGGGGGGGGGGGGGGGGGGGGGGGGGGGGGGGGGGGGGGGGGGGGGGGGGGGGGGGGGGGTAGGGGTGGGGGGGGGGGGGGGGGGGGGGGGTGGGGGGGGGGGGGGGGGGGGGGGGGGGGGGGGGGGGGGGGGGGGGGGGGGGGGGGGGGGGGGGGGGGGGGGGGGGGGGGGGGGGGGGGGGGGGGGGGGGGGGGGGGGGGAGGAGGGGGGGGGTGGGGGGGGGGGGGGGGGGGGGGGGGGGGGGGGGGGGGGGGGGGGGGGGGGGGGGGGGGGTGGGGGGGGGGGGGGCCGGGGGGCGGCGGGGGGGGGGGGGGGGGGGGGGGGGGGGGGGGGGGGGTGGGGGGGGGGGGGGGGGGGGGGGGGGGCCAGCCGGGGGGGGGGGGGGGGGGGGGGGGGGGGGGGGGGGGGGGGGGGGGGGGGGGGGGGGGGGGGGGGGGAGGGGGGGGGGGGGGGGGGGGGGGGGGGGGGGGGGGGGGGGGGGGGGGGGGGGGGGGGGGGGGGGGGGGGGGGGGGGGGGGGGGGGGGGGGGGGGGGGGGGGGGGAGGGGGGGGGGGGGGGGGGGGGGGGGGGGGGGGGGAGGGGGGGGGGGGGGGGGGGGGGGGGGGGGGGGGGGGGGGGGGGGGGGGGGGGGGGGGGGGGGGGGGGGGGGGGGGGGGGGGGGGGGGGGGGGGGGGGGGGGGGGGGGGGGGGGGGGGGGGGAGGGGGGGGGGGGGGGGGGGGGGGGGGGGGGGGGGGGGGGGGGGGGGGG
>MU264351.1:0-28284 GCA_020310875.1 Ceratopteris richardii
AGCAGCGGTACTCTTTTCTTCGGGCTAGGCTTTCCTCCACTCACCCTCCATACAGACTTGCCTCAGAAAGACGGTCTAACAGAAGCATGAACCCATCATCTTCCATCCTGATGGAATACGATGGGATGTCTTAATCAATGGAATCGTAACCTTTCTCGATGTCGAGCTCTAACAACCAAGAGAGGCCTGCCCATTCTTTTGTTATGAACTCCAGTCCCATGTAACACTCTCTGTTCGGCCCGGACCCACGCGAGTCATCAAAAAGGTACTTTCATTACACGCCTTCTAGAGCTATTCGGACGGCTTCCTACACGACCTCGTCCCTCGGTGAAGTTATGCGTAGCGGCCTTCCAGTTTTCTCAGGCTCTAATGTCACGACACGTTTTACGGGGCCCTCGACACTTTCATCCGCTGTTTCATGAACCCATCGATCAAAGATGACGGGGTTTACCCACTCTGGTAAAACCAGAAAACTCTAGACTTCCATTCCTTCGTCTCTGCTTGAAGCCAACTCCCCAGCAGCTGGGGTTGACCTGGGGCACTTAGAAGCCCGAACGACGACATTGGGCTCACTCAAAATGCGACATTGGGTTGTATGTTCCGAAAGCTTTTTTTTCACCAATCCAATCTCTCTCTTTCGGTGAAAGCTTCTGCTTCCTTCATACCCGCCATACGACCTAGTCTCTGCTATACGATATCGGACATGGGGTTTGCAAAAGATCCCGGCGGCGGAGCCTTTAGGAAGTCCCCCAAAGCTCTTGCGGAGATCGTTATTTTCCCGTGCTCCAGCCATTTTGTCAGCCCCTAGACTCAATCCCGTATGTCTGAATACGATGGCTACGCCACATCTTGAGGATGGTAGGGGGCCGCTATCTCCTACCACTTTTGGAACCTGACATACCATGATCCCAGTAGCTGCGCCCATGCATCTCCCCGTGCATGCCCCGCCGGCGGCGGCGGAGGGGAGCCTGTTACGGGACTCGTTGACTCACGCTCTGGCTAGCACTACACCAACTTCGGTCTTCACGCCGCCCAACCTGTCCTTCTGGTGGGTGGAGTTGGTTTACTGCCTACCCACCATGGAGCTTGGGAACGGGTCGTAACGTGCTCTTCGCGCGTGATAGCCGCCGCCCTTACGCCTTTTCCCATAAATGCACCTTCAAACAAGTACTACCTGCTGAAAAAGCAGAAATGAGTGTCATGCGCCGGCGTTCAAAGAAAGCGTATTAATAACGATTCTCGAAAGTGAGGCTAAGATGACCAACCTTCAAGAGGGAAATACCAACAAGCAACACAGCGGCTAGGAAAGCTCCAGGGATTCTATAGAAAATAGAAAGGGTCGAAGTAAGCTACGGGCCCGCCGCCCGGCGCTACGGCTTAGCGTTTCATTCATTTTGAACCTCGTACCATTACCTCCTTTCCGGCATTTCATGCGATTCTTCTATTCTATGTAACTATGCCAATGAGCTCGGTATGCGCGGAAGCCAGCGATAGTGTAGACTACTCAAATAAAGTAGTCCCAATATCTCAATAGCTGCTAATTACGTTTCTAACAAAGAAAACTAAGCTTCGACCCTAAATAAAGTGGGCTCGACTCGAGTGCAGACTCAATGCCTACCAGGCAGGGCCAGGTGTCGGGAAAGGCGAGAGTGCTGTGCTAGCATGTTTGTATGTGCGGATGGTCGGGAAGCATAGCCTACCCAAATCCAGCTGCTGGTACCCCCGCGGTGCATGCGAGTTCCCTAGCCGCCTAGATAGATAGAGGCTGCGCCCCTCAGATGATCGTGGTTCGTTCGTGATTAATTAGAACCCATTTTCCTTTCAGTGGAATTGGCCTCACTCATTGTAGTGTACTAGAGGTTATGTGGTGGTTTGTTTGCTTTGGGTAGCTTGGTTGGGCTTTTCCCGTTCACCCTAACGGAAAAGAGCTTTCCGGGGTTTCACCTAATAAAAGTTACTATGGAATTGAACGAAAACTTATCAGTAAACGCTACGCCCCAATGAGGACACACGATCGGACAAACCCCGTGTGGACATGACTTAGAGACATGCCCGGGACATTCCTCCTTCTTGCAGAAAATGGCATATTTTACATGGTTCGAATTCACGGGAAACTGCATAGCTCACTACCTTGCCAGTGCGATGTTCGGAACCTCCCCTTCCCGTTTACCGTAACGGTATTAGCAAAGTAAAACAAGACAAGACAAGACAAGACAAGACCAACATCGTTCGCCCTTTACTTCATGGTAATAGCTTCGCCCGATAGGTGTTGGTCAAGCTTCTTGACTGAATGGTTTTGCTTCGTCGGGACCAACATGGTCTTCGCTGTAGCCTGGTCTTCCCTTCTTTACGGTCAAAGCTTAAGCAAGACCAACATGGTCAAAGCTCCGGCCCAATAGGTATTAGCTTAAGCCAATAGGTATTAGCTTCTACGTTGACTGTTTGTTTTCGCTTAATCGTTTACAACATACATGTTTTCTATCTACGTTGACCGTATAGGTCCTAACGGTGCTAATACGTTTACAACTCAGTCTACTTTAGCTCCATAAGGCTTAAGCGAAAACTTTAGCGCAAGACCCGGTCAAAGCTGTAGCCTTTAGGGCTTAAGTTTCCCGGTTAGGCTACAGCGTTTTCTTTAGCCCGTTAAGGCCCGAAGGGGCGAAGCCATGTTAGGTCTTGTTTTGTTTTGCGCGAAAGAAAACTTTAGCGCAAAACCAATAGGTGCTAAAGAAACCCGATAGGGAAACGGCTAAAGCCGGGGTTTGGGGCTAAAGAAAACAAAACCTAAACGGGAAACGCTGTAGCAAGACAAGACAAGACAAGACCAACATGGTCCTTCTTGACTACATGGTGTAGCTTCTTGACTACATGGTGTAGCTTCTTGACTACATGGGCTAAAGAAAACCATGTAGGAGGGAAGACCATTAAGGTGAAGCTACAGCGGTTTAGCTGTAGCAAGACAAGACCATGTTGGTCCTTCTTTACTACATGGTGTAGCTTAATATTACCATAATGGCTCGCTCTTTAGCGCATTCCCTTCATGGTAATATTAAGCAAGACCTTAATGGTAATAGCTTAAGCAAGACCTTAATGGTCTTCCCTCCGGGTGGCCCTTTACTTTATGGTCTTCTTTAGCGCAAGACAAGACAAGACAAGACCATGTTGGTCTTCCCTTCTACATGGTCCTTCTTGACTTCATGGTTTTGCTTCTTGACTACATGGCTCTTTAGCTCAAGACCAACATGGTGTAGCTGTAGCAACCCTTCTTTACTACATGGTCTCTTTAGCGCCTACATGGTCAAAGCTCCGGGCCTCAATGGTCTTCCCTCCGGGGGCCTTTACTTCATGGTAATATTAACCCTTCGGGACCATGTTGGTCTTCTTTAGCGCCGGGAGTTGACCGCTTCGCCCCTAAAGGTATTAGCTTAACCGTAAGGCTACAGCGTTTTCTTTAGCTTTTCTTTAGCCCCGCATAGCGCCTTAACGGTTTTCTTTAGCTCGATAGGTAAACGAAACTTTAGCCCTAATACCTTTACGGTAATAGCTACGCACCATAGGTTTTTACTGTTTTTTTTTGTTCGTGACAAATATTAGTTAGTTTTAGGAGAGAGAGGGATTCGAACCCTCGATGACATCTCAGTGCCATGCCAGTTTTCAAGACTGGATTCCGCTCGACCATCTCTCCGGGGGGTATCGGGGGACGATACCCTGTGTTCACTCACTGTATTACACCTCTAAAGCAACAATGGCGATGGGCGGAGCCCTTCTCCATATACTAAAACAAAACCATCGATTTCATTCAGTCAAAAGACTGCACCATTTACTACTCTGTTTTTCCATACATATATTTGATACCAAGCCTAACGCTTGCTAAGCAGTATTGCACCATTCATCCATCCCAGGCTTTTTTCTCTGTCAAATCCTAAACGTCGTAAAGGTTGGAAGGTGGAGCCCGTATCCAAAGACTAAAGTTTCTTAACATAGTGATTCTATTCAGTTTCATTCCGACTCATCAGGGGTCCATGTCGTTAAGGTGTGAATACGGCCAATCATCCTACTGAAGAGCCTTTGGCCACCATGTCTTAATTTCGGCATAAGCTCCAGTATATTATACAGCTCCTGGGCTCTAAAAGCGAATGGACGAATGGAGTCGTCAGCCTCCGAAGCCGAATTGAGTATTAGGACCCTTAAAAGCAGTAGCAATGGTTTCGTAGTGATCTCCAGCATTTCAGGTGTCATTGCACCCGCTCCCAAACCCGTCATGAGAGGGAGGGCTAGGTGAAATAAGAAATCGCCCCAACCTTCTGGAAGTTCTAAACCAAAATGTCCCAGACGAAGCTTTTCTTCAAGCTTCTGAAAATCAATTGTTCCGCTGGCTTTCCTGAAATCAAGAATTGTTCTTTCCGCCGGGTGAACTCTAGTAGTTCTAGACACTACAAAGTTTAGTTCCAAGTCATCCATCTCCTTTATGGCAGGTAGATGACTTTTGATCACTTTCAGGGTCGATGATAAGAGCAAATCGGCTTGGGTCATCGTGAAGTTTCTTTAAGTTGATTGTCACGCTAATGAAAACTCATATTAGTGGCTGTTTCTGCTGCTTGAGAAGAAAGCTCGAGACCGTGAAACCTACGCTACGGCACATAATTCGTTTCAGAGGCCCACCCGGAGGGAAGACCATTACCCGGAGGGAAGACCATGTAGGTCTTGTCTTGCTTAAGCTAATACCTAAAGGGCCACCCGGAGGGAAGACCATTGAGGCCCGGACGGAGGGAAGACCATTACCCGAAGCTTTGACCAGAATGGTCTTGTCTTGCGCTAAAGAGACCATGTAGGTCTTGTCTTGCTACAGCGAAGACCGTAAAGTCAAGAAGGGAAGACCAGGCGCGCAGCGAGACCATGTTGGTCTTGCGCTAAAGAAGACCATTAAGGTGAAGCTTTGACCAGAATGGTCTTGTCTTGTCTTGTTTTACGTTAGTCTTTTGTCAAATCGCTGCTGGCGCTAAAGAAAACCGGCGCTAAAGAAGACCGGTTAGGTCCGAAGGGGCGAAGCCATTAAGGTGAAGGTGCGTAGCAAGCTATTACCAGTTTTCTTGAGAAGTGTTGGTCTTGTCTTGTTTTACGCTAAAGTTTCTCTTTAGAGAAAGTAAAGAAAACGAGCCTATCGTAAAGAAAACCATAAAGGGCAAGGCGCGCAGCGACCATGTAGAAGGTGCTATGCAAGCCATTATGGTCTTGTCTTGCTACAGCGTTTTCTTTAGCACCGTAAAGGGCAAGGAGCTTTGACCATGTTGGTCTTGGAATGCGCTAAAGAAAATGTTTCCGAAACCGTTTCCCTAACAACTTTAGCACCAATAGGACACTTTAGCGCCTTATGGGGCGAAGCTTAGCTCCTAAAAGATTTTACCCGAAGGGAACGTGTATACCTTTAGGTGCTATGCTAATACCGTTTACTTAACGCTACGCGCTTTCCGTTTACAACTCAGTCAACTTTAGCACCCGTTACACTTTAGCGCAAAACCAATAGGCCCGAAAACGTTTACTTATGGGTTCATCGAAGCGAACGCGGTAAACTAACGAAAACCTAAAGGTAAACGCTTAATCGATTAGGGAAACCGGGTAGGGAAAGCGCTATGCGTTCTTTAGCGCTTAGTTTACTTACTTACCGATAAGTTATCAGTTCAAGTAGTTAGCATTCTGTTTGGTTTTCTTCTGACAAAACAACACTGGCGCTAAAGAAAACCTAAAGGGCCGGAGGGAAGACCATGAAGGGAATGCTTAAGCGACCGGTTAGGTCTTGTTTTACGCTCAAGTTTCCTATTGGTTTTGCGCTAAAGAAAACCAAAACCAATAGGCGCTAAAGTGTCCGAAACCGTTTCCCTAAGAAACTAAAGCACCAATAACTTTAGCACTAGGGAAACGGCTAAAGAAAACCTATTGGGTTTGGGCGCTATGCTTAACCATGTAGGCCCGGAGCTTTGACCATGTAGGTCTTGGAATCTACAGCGAATTAGCGCAAGACCCGGTCTTCTTTAGCGGCTAAAGTTGACCGTTAAGGGAATGAATGGTAAACGCTTACTTTTAGGTTTTCGGGTACCGTAAAGGGAATGGTATTAGCTTAACCTAAAGGTTTTCTAAAGTTTCTCTTTAGAGAAAGTAAAGAAAACGCTGTAGCCTAAAAGTTAAGCGAGCTGTAGCAAGACCAACATGGTGTAGCTTCGCCCCAATAGGTATTAGCTTCTACGTTTAGGTTTTGTTTTCTTTAGCCCCAAACGACTTTAGCCGAAACCGTTTCCGTTTCCCTAAGAAACTAAAGCACCAATAACTTTAGCACCTTAAGGCCCCCGGAGGGAAGACCATTACCCGAAGGGAAGACCTGAATGGTCTTGTCTTGCGCTAAAGAGACCATTCAGTCAAGAAGGGAAGACCTGAATGGTCTTGTCTTGTGCTAAAGTGTCCGTTTCCCTAAGAAACTAAAGCACCTTAAGGGAAACGGACACTTTATTAAGGTTTTACGCTAAAGTTTCTCTTTAGAGAAAGCGCTTAGCTAATACCCTTAAAGGGCCGGAGGGAAGACCATTACCCGAAGCTTTGACCATTCTGGTCTTGTCTTGTTTTACGCTAAAGTTTCCCGCTAAAGAAAATGTTTACCTTTAGGGTATTAGCTAAGCTCCAATAGGTGCTAAAGAAAACGCTGTAGCAAGACCAACATGGCACCTTGCTACGCACCTTTACTTTAGGTGTAGCGTTTACCTTTAGGTATAGGTATTAGCTTCACCTAAAAGGTGCTAAAGAAAATGTTTACCTTATGGGGCGAAGCTAAGCTCCTTTAGGTGCTAAAGAAAATGCCGTAAAGGGGCGCGAATAAGCTCCATAAGGCTACAGCGTTTCCGTTTCCCTAAGAAACTAAAGCACCAATAGGGAAACGGAAACGGAAACGGAAACGGAAACTAACGCGCTAAAGAAAACCTAAAGGGCCACCCGGAGGGAAGACCATTACCCGAAGGGAAGACCATTAAGGTGAAGCTACAGCGAATGCGCGCCACCTATTGGTTTTGCTTAAGCTAATACCATTCCCTTTATGGTAATAGCTTCGCCCCTTTAAGGTAATAGCTTAGCTAATACCCTTTAAGGTTAGAAAACGCTTAAGCCATAAGGCTAAAGCTACACCATGTTGGTGAAGGCTTAGCTTCGCCCCTTACTTTAAGGCGTTTTCGCTTTACCGTTAAGGCTAAAGCTAATACCGTAAAGGTTTTACGCGCAGCGTTTTGCGCGTTAGTTTCCCACCTATTGGTTTTGCGCTAAAGAAAACCTATTGGTTTTGCGCTCAAGTTTTCTTTAGCACGTTAGGTATAGTATTAGCTTAAACCTTTAGGTCCTAACAGTAAACGCTTAAACTAAGGTAAACGTAGTTTTTCTGAAAAAACCTATATAGGCCCGAAAACGTTTACTTTAGGTGCGCAGCAAGCTTAATCGCTCCGTTACCGACTTTAGCCGATTCCCTAACCGGTATTAGCATAGCACCAATAGGAGCTAAAGAAAACTGAGTTGTAAACGTAATACGCTTAATCGTTCACCCGGTATTAGCACGTTTAAGCTAATACCATTAAGTAAACGTATTAGCGTAAACGTTTACTGAACGTATTAGCTCTATCTACGTTTACAACACTATAGCAGCTTCTACGTTAAGTAAACGATTAAGCGTTTACCTAAAGGCTAAAGCGTAAACGCTTCTACGTTGACTAACGTATACGCTTAAACGAAAACAACACGTAAACGCGGAGCACGTTGACTAACGTATTACGCTTCGCGGAGCAGTTTAGCTTAGCTCCGCTCCGCAGTTTAGCAACGCCTAAGCGGAGCAGTTTAGCTGCTAAGCCGCGGGAGCAGTTTAGCTTAGCCTCCGCGGGAGCAGTTTAGCTTAGCTCCGCGGAGCAGTTTAGCTTAGCCTAAGCGGAGCAGTTTAGCTTAGCCTAAGCTCCGCAGTTTAGCTTAGCCTAAGCGGAGCAGTTTAGCTTAGCCTAAGCTCCGCAGTTTAGCTGCTAAGCGGAGCAGTTTAGCTGCTAAGCCGCTCCTTTATCTAAAAATAGATCAAAAGTACTCTATTGGTCATTCACCCCAACGCACCAATTAGGCTTACGAGAGAATGGTATGGTTATTAAGTAACGTTACATTCTCTAGGAGGAAGACGCGAGGATAGCCGCTTTTTTCCTCCCTCAGCTAATTACTAAGAAAGGTAAAAGGCTTTCTCTATCCGGCAAGCTACTATGCCTACGCTATTCCCATATCCAAAAAGCGCGTAGCTCAGGCCGAGAATGAATGCGGGGAAGAAGGCGAAGGCCGGGGAAGACCCGACTCTTACACGCGGTCCGAACGAGTCCCGGTTAAACAATAAACTGCAAGGTTCTTTGTTTTCTTTCCAACTTCCTTCCTCGAGATACGAATAATATTGAAAAGGCCATCGTCAAAGCAAACAGGGCAATAGCTTCTGTTAAGGCAAAGCCTGGAGTAACATAACCGAATAATTATTTGGCTAATGATAGATTTCACGCCACAGGGCTTGTCAAAGAACTAGATACGTTTCCAATACCTGCTGCTGCTCCTGCTAAGGCTATGGTAGCCGCTCCTGCTCCAATTAATTTTGCACCTTCTAGCGTAACTAAGTCTTAAGTGTCTTAAGCGTTAAAGTGTTTTTTTCCCTAAATAAAACCCTTCCCCGTTGAACAAAACAAACACTAATAATGAAATGACTTGATTTCATTCAACAAGAGAATTTTCCATGTTGCACTAAGTTACTCACGGAAGTATGCATACACTCCAAGGAAACTTCGGGGTAAACACCCATCCAAATGGGTAGGGTCGAGGGTTCGGCATTCAGGCCGTAACGTTAGTTAAGCAGAACAAAAAAAAGAGGAAACCTCTGTTCACCCCGTAGCATAGTAAGGTGCTCTCCGAACCGAGCTGGAGAGTCTCCTCTCACTCGGCTCACCAACCTGAACTTTCATTGTTACGATTTCAGGTATTTACCTTGGGTGGATGGTTCCCCGCTTGTCGTATGGGGGTTCTCCTACGCCGCATAAGTGACAGAGTGGTCTTTGTTTCCTTCCCGCACCATTTGACGGGTTCTTCGTGCACGATCCCGTCGAGTGCCCGCCCGGTACGTGGTACGCCTGGGCGGGTTCATCACAAGCGGCGCATACGTCCCCCCGTCCCGTACGGCCACGATCTGATCTCCATTGTAGTTTTCTTCATGGATCCGCCGGCACTTGCTAGACCTGTATCAGCATCTGCTAATCCCTTGACAGTGGCTTCACGTTCGGTCGTGGTGTGTTCACAAGTCGTACAGACGGCACGGAACGTCTAGCATCGATCGCTTTTACAAGAGACCGGCAGTTTCGCTTAGCTTTTAACAAGTTTCGCTTAGCTTCGCACCTCAGCCTGCCGCCCAATCCCGTATGTGATGGTCGGTGGCCCATAGGCCGGCCGGTCCTCGCTTTATATATATATAACAGCGCTAATCAATAGTTCAATTTAGGGGGTAAGTCTCGTAAAAGAGAGATCCCCTGACTGATGAGAACTTTTTCGCCTTTCTTGTTTCAGCGTGGAAGCAGAGCAGGCTGCAGAGCGAACAGAGTGCTTGCTCCTAGATAGATCCGAGAAGGGGGTAGGGTTCGCACCTGCGGCGTCTCGGAATTCATTATGGTATGCCTTTTGGTTGGCCGGCAAGCGGCGCCTACCGCAAGATTGGGGAATGCCAGGCAGGCGGCAGGGGAAGTGACAGCTTAGAAGCGAAAGATCCCGCTATGCCCCGCCGGTCCGATACGACGGAATCGAGGCTAAGCGCAGGTTCAGTATTTTCATTTTCACGGAGATGCCGTCCCTCGAGCCCAGCCCAGGGTCGTCACCCAGCGATTAGGTGCTAGTCTTTCTTTCATAGGCGTCGCAGCAAGCAGTCCATCATAGATCTATGTCTGTCCCATGAAATGGAAATGGTCTTTCGGCGTACCTTCGTTCAATCTCGACAGCATCCCATAAGACACGTAGTTGTTGCTCCATTGTCACCTCGCTTTCATCCAATCCATCCGGCGTCAATTCCTTCGTTCGTGTCATTCAAGTGTGCAACCAACGTCCATCCATCAACGATGGTTCATTAATGTCCATTGATTCAGACTCCTTCTCCTCTCCGCCACCTTATACAAATAAGATCGATAGGAGTCGGCCTTTCATTTGAGGGCTTAGGCGCTCTCCCCTCACAACGAACCACCTACAGAAGCCTTTCGACTCGTAGGCTCGCTCGCCCTCCCAGATCTGGACTCTGGGCATTAGCAGTCAGGCGTTGTTCTGCCCGGCGGAATAGGTATGCCCAGTCTAGTCTAGCTCGCCGCGTGTGGAGTGGCAGATTTGTTAAGAAAGTGTCCGTTGCCTACGTTGGGAATAGTACAATCCTGGCCGGCCCTCTTCGCGCGTGCGGTCTATGTCACTACGAGGCCGCCGGCCTCTGAACTCTTCCCGTCATGGGGATGGTTGGCTTCGATTGAAACTACTAGGGTTGCACGCGCCTTCCTTTTTAGCGAGAGCTATGCAGCCAGCCATAGCCTACCGCCCCAAGTTGTTTCGCTTAGCTTCTAACAAGTTTCGCTTAGCTTCGATGCTTCTAACTTGCTTGTTCTCACGAAAAAAGAAACCTTGTCGAAGTAAGTAAGCTCAGCAGTCAGCCCACAGGCGCACGGTAAGGTGTTTGGCTTTTGCTTACGGCGGCGGATCTAGATAGATACTACGAGTCCCCCGTCCCAGATTCCCGAATCCGCGGTTATCTAGTTCGCCGGTACTACCAAAAACTCTGATGCTTACGTTACTAACGTAAGATTCCGAACTAGCAGTGTCAGAAAAGAAAACCCAGTTGTGCTTTTAGCATCGGCTCCGTATCAAAGTTGGAAACTCCCCGTGCCCTGCCATAAATGCTTGGAGTCCATATTATGGTGGAGATAACGCTGTGATATGATTGATTGCTCAATAACCTGACCGAGCCGAGCGCGTTCGATTCATTGGCTCGTCCAACCTCGCATTCATGAGTAACCCATTCAACTGTCCTTTGGAGACACGGTCGAAAAGTGAGGGCCGGCCTTCATCCGTGAAGGTGGCATGGCCTCGCTCCTTTCTTTCGCAACAGGCTATGTTTCCTATTGAGGTAAGTTGCCTCCGTCTCATCGCGAGCACCTACAATGTTGTGATTACATTGTTTAGCAATACATTGACTCGGTGGTTTAACGGTCGCCTCTCCAGGAATGGAAGGTAAAAATGTTAGAACTTCTCTTCTATTCAAATCGGAGAATCTATGGAGGAATTTGGGTTTCGAATTCCCAAAAACCACACGATTATGTGGCCAAAGAGGATAGGCTGCGCCTAAAATCATCCCAAGTGCCGCCGATGTGGCCACTAAGCTATTTGTTTAAAAAGCTCCCACTAGAATAGGAAATTCCCCGATGGAGCTGCTAGTTCCGGGTAAACTTATATTAGCTGGAGTAGAAAGTAATGGAATGGTGGAGAAATTTGGCATGGTGCTTGCTGGACCTCCGTAATACCTAACAGGTCAAGTCTTATATCGGTCGTATAGGGCACCAACGCATGAAGAAAGGGCTAAAAGAACCGGTCCATAGCTTGACGTGGGTAAAATGCTACCTTCAATTCCCTGTATGTTTGATGGAGTGAAATCTTCTAACGAGTCCTCCCTGAACCGTACGAGATGGTCACCCATCATACGGCTCTCTAACTCCACTTATTGGGTTGTGTAGCTTTCAATTCAATTGATGGTAGTATTTGAGCACTCGAGTGAGTGACACTTTCACATAAAGCCGCTTTCTATCCTATCCATGGTTGGCATGTATTCTATTATTCCAAAACCGACCGTCTAGCCCCCCGCTTCTTCCGGAGAAGAGAGAGAAAGCGTGGAGTAAGATCTGCGAGGGTCATGCAGATACATAGGCCCCTTTCCTTCCGTTCCGCCGAATCGGAACGCGCTTTCCGTTTGCACGGTCGGTGGGATGGGAGTTGGGTAGGTACTACGGGCTTCTGACTTCCAGCTAGCTACGCGCGCTCCTTGCGAACGAATGGATGTTGATAGTCTTTTGTTTTTTTCGAAAATCTTTCTTTCCTTTCCTCCTAGATATATGCATATACATCGAAATAGACATAGACATTTATGTGTGGATTCTATCCATATCTTCACGTTCCTCCAAAACCAATCAAGGGAAAAGGAACGCATAGCGTTCAGATAACGCGGAGTTGGACCGCAAGCGGAGTGAAAGAATGGATGAAGGGGGCCGCTCAGCTGAATCTCGCCGGTGTCACCTATAGGCCTAACGCCTAGAGTTGTCGTTTGTTTGTGCAACCCAATGAAATGAATAATCCACTCCCCTGCCAATTGTGTGTGGCCTTAGCACTTAGTCTCGATGGCTGGCGGGGGGTGTAACAGCTTACGTTCTTAGTCTTCTCTTCCCACGCGGGATGGACTGGACACGTGTTAGCTGTAGGAAGTATTGTTCGGAAACCAACCACTTAATTCGCTCATTCAGGCTCAACTCGTTTGACGTTAGCGGACTCGCATGATAGATACTCTCGGGCAATCCGGGAAGATGGCGGGGATAGAAGAGAATGCGTTAAGGCGAAGCTAATACGTTAGTCAACTAGCGTAAGAGCGAACTTTGCCTTTCGCCAATCAACCGAAGTTGAGGGCTTGCTTAGGCGGCGAGCGAGTCTTACTCGTAGCTACGAGCCTAAAAGCTTTCGTCAAGCTAGTGAAGTCTCCTCACCTACAAAGCCAGCCTAACCCCCGTTTACAACACTATAGTAGCTTCTACGGTTAGGTAAACGTAAACGCATAGCACCTTTTTACGTACGAAGAAAAAGAAAATGAAACATATTTTCTCCTCTAAGTTACGCATCCAGCCAGCACAAGTACTTCCCGCCCGCTAAATTCATTCAATCAATGAAGCTGCTTCTACAACATGCTACGCTTTCTGCCCTATGGGTAGGAGGGTAATTGGTCGCACGCCCGGTATACAGGTTTTGGCCTTGTGTGTTTATAACTTAACTACTATAGGTGACCTTACGGCCGCCCGACTAGACATACCAGTAGTTACGAAATTCATATAGGCTACTGAAGAGTAGGCAATAATCTTTTTCAGATCGATTTATCTTATGGTAGTCGGGAGAGTGTATGTAATAGCAATCACGCTTAGAGTATAAATAAAAGGAGTGAAATAAAGTGTCGCTCCGGGAAACATGGGTACAGAAAATCTTAAGAAACCATAGGTTCCCAATTTTGAAAGAATTCCTGCCAAGATTACAGATCCAGCTGTAAGTGCCTCTACATGAGCTTCGGGTAACCAAATGTAAACTGATACCATAGGCACTTTTACAGAGAAAGAAGCGAGAAAGGCGAGCCGTGGCGAGATTTAGCGCCATTCACTAGACTCTGTGGTTAATGGTATATGCAAATCGATAGTTCCCGTCTGAAAAAAAATCAATGAGATAGCTAAGAGCATGAAGACAGATCCAGGCGGGGTATGTGAGAGAAACCAATGTGCCGCTCGTATTTTTCTTTCTCTAGAACCCCATACCCCTATAGTAATAGGAGAGTCAAGGATAGGTCCCCCGCTTTCTCGCCCGTAGAAGGGCTTTAGTCAATAAAGGGTACCCGGTCCCTTCCCAAAGAACCGTACGTGATACTCCTGCATCATACGGCTCCGTCTCGAGATAGCTGAGTTAGAAGCTAAAGTCATTCATTCTTTCACGACAACTAAGCTTCGCTTAAACGAAAACCCGGTCAACTAACTACGTTTACAACACGTATTAGCTTGCTAAGCACCTTGTTGGCATGGACATATCGGCGGGTTCTCGGTGTTTGTTCAGGGGAAGCGAACAAAAAATGGGATCTGCCGTCCAGAGAGGGTTGGGCTGGCTCTTAAGCTTCGCCGCCTTTCTTATTCTTCTAGAGAATCGAGATATCTCACGTATGTGCTATATATACCGCGGCGTGTGCTTGCGATGCGGTGTGTCTGAAGCGGGAGGACCGGTTATGGGTCTCATTCCTCGCCGCCGATCCGACGCGCTGTATTCTTGAAATCGCCCAGCCAGCCTTCGCTTCCCCCCCCCCTTGGCCCGACCTTTCCGCGCTGGCTAGAGGCGCGTGATACCTAATAGAAAGCAGAAAGAAGCCGCACCTCCAGATCATTTTCGTCCGTTCCGTGCGGCGTGGGACAGAGAAGAAGCAAGCGACGTGCCGGTTACATACACACACGGCTTGTAACCCGCAAAACGTCCATGCCCTTCTCCTAGCATGGCTAGGGGCGTCTCCCTGTTTGTTGTCTAGCCCCAGTCATCGTAGGTTTTTTTGATCGACCAGAGTTTCTTTCTCCGGATCCTCTTGGTTGGGGCGGGCGGCGTTTCCTAGCCGAATCTTCGTTCGCGATCTGGCCCCTTAACGGCCGGCCCCCCCTTCCTGTGAGTGGTCTTTTGAGTTGAATCAAACGCTCGCAAACCGAGCGGGCTGTTGTTGTCTTATTTTGATTGAAACAGCGACTTCTCTTACATTACAGCTGGCTTCCTGAAACCGACCTGCCAGGCTTTCTCTCGAGACCAGGACGATTCTCCCTGTCAACTCAATCGGTAGCTGACGAGTCCACGTCCATCCCAGGGCGTTGGGTACAATCCATTTATTTCCCTGCCACCCTTGTAGCCGTCACCCGGAATCCGCGCAAGTGTGTCCGCACCCCCTAGACTTGACTTGACGAAAAATGTGTTTTCGCAGCCAGCTAAATAAACTCCTCCACCCTGGAGCACCCTTTCTGCATGTCTGTACAATACTCGAGTAGGCGAGGCGAAGTATCGCGAGGTACCCATTCAGTCAGCAGAAGACTCCACGCCAATTCCAAATAGGTCGTCTGACGGATTCAACCAAAAAGGCTATGCCTGCACACAAGACTACCCTTCACCGAAAGCTTCGCGGTCTCTGACTGAATTGCCGCCCGGAGAGGTTTACTGCACAAGGCTCCTGTCTGCAGAGGGCCTTATCCCAGCGAATCTCAGAAGCTCAGCTCCACACGACATAGAGATTAACACGCTTTCAAAAAAAACGTGAAGAAGTGAAGTATCCGGCATGCAAAACACAGCAATCGTAAAGGATTCACCAATTGAAAATGCTATTATATACTCTTTCTTAAAACCTTCGATACTGGACCAACCTACTAGAATGCGAATGAGAATTGAAGACATAGTCAAGACTGCTAAAGATGGGAAAGTACCATCTATACCTATAATGAAATTGATGTTTGAATGGGGAAGCCATCGAATAGTTTCCACGAATTAAAATTTGGCTGTGGAATTATCGGATTATGTCCGAGAAACCGAAAGATACGAGGAAGTCGTCAAAAAAGCGCGCAGACCGATGATTCATATCCGTCATATTCCAAAATCGAGATAAACCGAGGGAATAATGCTTCCCAACAAAGAACATAGGGTGAGACCACTGAGATGGAATTCCGCTAATAACATCATCTTTAAAGTAAAGTCGGTGTTTTCTTTCTCCCTTTATATCTTCTCCATATGCATGAGAGTTAAAGGAAAACAGGTAAACTACGTTAGAAATTGTGTAGAATTGGTTACTCCGCGTTAGAAAGTGTTAATACCTGTCCTCCCTAAAAGTGTTACCTCCCCTATCGCCCACTCCGAAACGGATGTATTGTTGAGAGTGAGAAGGCTACAGCGAAAACGCTTAAGCCTTAACGGTTTTGGTTTTCGCTTAACCTATTGGACGGTTAAGCGAAAACCTAAAGGGAATGGTATTAGCTTAATCGATTAGGCTACAGCGTTTACTTTAGTTTTCTATGCATAGCACCTTTATGGTATTAGCACGCATAGCCCGTAACGGTAAACTAACGTTTAAGCGTTTACCGGAAAGATTAAGCTAATACCGTTCACCAGTTTTCTAACTACGTTAGGTAAACGTTTAGAAAACGTTTTCTAAACGTTTACGTTTAAGCGAAAACGCGCTTTCCCTACCCTAAAAGGTAAACCCGGTCAACTTTAGCGCTTTCCGTTTACCTAAAGGTATTAGCATAGCACCTTGAAGGTTTTCTTTAGCGTAAAACCTTAATAAAGTGTCCGTTTCCCGTTAAGGTGCTAAAGAAAACCTATTGGGAAACGGACACTTTAGCGACCATGTTGGCTAGCTGCGCTCCTTTTATTTAGGGAAACGGCTAAAGAAAACCGTTAAGGCTTCCCTTCGGCCCTACATGGTCTTGCGCGTAGCGTGCTAAAGCCGATAGGCTACAGCGTTTTCTTTAGCGCAAGACAAGACAAGACAAGACCAAGGCTTCGCCCCTTACCAACATGGTCAAGCTTCTTGACTGAATGGTTAAGCTTCTTGACTACATGGTGTAGCTTCTTGACTTCATGGTGTAGCTTCTTGACTGAATCGCCCCCTTCTTTACGGTCAAAGCTTAAGCCGCCTTTAGGGCTTAAGTTTCCCGGTTAGGCTACAGCGTTTTCTTTAGCCCGTGCCCGAAGGTGCTATGCAAGCGATGTTGGTCTTGTTTTGTTTTGCGCGAAAGAAAACTTTAGCGCAAGACCAACATGGTCTTCGCTGTAGCCTTTCTTAGGCTTAAGCTAATACCTTAACGGGCAAGGAGGGAAGACCATTACCCGGACATTCTGGTCTTGTCTTGGAATGCGCCGTTCGCTTCGCCCCGGGCTACAGCGTTTTCTTTAGCGCAAGACCCGGTCAAATTAAGCCTAACAGTGAACGCTTCGCCCTAACCCGATTAGGCTTAAGCGGTTAGTTAGGGAATGCGCTAAAGTTGGGGAATGCGCTAAAGAAAACGTTAAGGGAATGCGCTAAAGTCGTAAAGGCTACAGCGTAGAAAACCAGTTTTCGGGCTACAGCGTTTTCTTTAGCACAAACCTATACCTTTACGGTCAACTTTAGCCTTTAAGGGTATTAGCTAAGCACGATTCCCTTAACGGTCAACTTTAGCCCCGTTAAGGTGCTCCGCGTTTCCTATTGGGAAACGGACACTTTAGCGTAAAACCTATACGGGTTTCGCTTAACCCTTCGGGCACGATGAAGCGTTTACCGTTTACCGGCGAGCTTAACCTTTACGTGAAAAGGGCAAGGAGCGCAGCTAGCCATGTTGGTCTTGGTTTGCCAGCTTCATTAGCGAATAATAATTTCAACAAGAATAAAGTTAGAAGCGTCATTCTCTACTTGCCGTAGAATCTGTTTTCCGCAGGCAGAAAGGCGCGAAAACGAAAACCTAAACGGTATTAGCTTAAGCCTAACCGCTAAAGCCTAATCGGTATGGGAAAGCGCTAAAGAAAACCGCAAAACGAAAACAACACGATTAAGCTAATACCGATAGGTAAACGTATTAGCCCGAAAACGTTTACTTATGGGTTCATCGAAGCGAACTACCTTTACGGGAAACTTTAGCAAGCACGCTGCGCGCCTTATGGCGCGTAGCTATTACCAGGCTTAAGCGTTTCGCTTAACCCTACCCGGTGGTTTCCCTAATCGTGCTATGCGTTTACCTAAAGTAAACCTAAAGAAAACCGTTTAGGTAAACGGGGCTTAAGCCTAATCGGTATGGGAAAGCGCTCAAGTTTTCGAGATTCCAAGACCATGTTGGTCTTCCCTCCGGCCCAATAGGTATTAGCTTAAGCCTAACCGCTTAAGCCTAATCGGGCCTTATGGGAAAGCGCGTAAGAGCGATGGATGAAGGCGCTAAAGAAAACGTTTACAACTCAGTTTTCTTTAGCACCTATAGGTTTTGTGCTAAAGTTTCCCGTTAAGGGAATGCGCGAAAACCGGGTTAGTTTACGTTTACCTATTCGGTTTTCTTTAGTTAGCGCTTTCCGTTTACCTAAAGGTAAACTTTAGCGCAAGACCCGGTCTTCTTTAGCGCCTTTCTTAGGCTTAAGCTAATACCGGGAATGCGCCGTTCGCTTCGCCCCGTGAAGGCTTAAGCGTTTTCTTTAGCGCAAATTTCCGAAACAAACCGAAACAAACCGAAACAACCGAAACCGTTTCCGTTTCCCGTTAGGTGCTAAAGTGAGTGTCCGTTTCCCACTAAAGTGTCCTATTTATTGGTGCTAAAGTGTCCGTTTCCCAATAGGACACTAAAGCACCAATAGGGAAACGGTTTCGGACACGCTGTAGCCTGGGAAACGGACACGCTGTAGCCTTATGGAGCTAAGCTTCGCCCCTGGAAACATTTTCTTTACTTTAGCACTTTTCTTTAGCACCAATAGGTTTTCTTTAGCGCAAAACCAGTGCTAAAGTGTCCGTTTCCGTTTCCCTAACAACTTTAGCACCTCACGTTAGTGTCCGTTTCCCTAAAGGGACACTTTAGCACCTTAACGGGAAACGGACACTAAAGCACAAGACCAACATGGTGTAGCTACGCGCCTAAAGGGAAACGGCTTAAGCCGGGGTTTGGGCGATAGAA
Source organism: Ceratopteris richardii (assembly GCA_020310875.1). Classification (NCBI taxonomy): domain Eukaryota; kingdom Viridiplantae; phylum Streptophyta; class Polypodiopsida; order Polypodiales; family Pteridaceae; genus Ceratopteris; species Ceratopteris richardii. The sequence goes on from MU264351.1 coordinate 18,501, forward strand.
AACGCATAGCGCCTAAAGGTATTAGCTTCACCTAAAAGTGAAGCGAAAACGCTTACTTTAGGTTAAGCTCATACCGTTAGGGGCGAAGCTACACCATTCAGTCAAGAAGCAAAACCATTCAGTCAAGGCCCGAAGGGGCCATGAAGGCTACAGCTACACCAACAAGGCCCGAAGCAAAACCATGTTGGTCTTGTCTTGTCTTGCGCTAAAGAGACCATGTTGGTCTTGTCTTGTCTTGCTACAGCGTTTTCTTTAGCGCCTTATGGCTTAAGCTAATACGCTGTAGCCTGGTATTAGCTTACCCGGTTTGGTAAACGCTTAAGCTTTAGGTGCGTAAGTTTACCGATAGGTATAGGTTTCTTTAGCGCCTTTACTGTTAGGTAAACGCTTAAGCTTTAGGTGCTAAAACTTTAGCGCAAAACAAGACCATGTAGTCAAGAAGGGAAGCCAATAGGTATTAGCTTAACCCTTCATGGTAATAGCTTCGCCCGATAGGTATAGGTTTCTTTAGCGCCTGTCGTCGACCAGGATCAATTTCGCCTTAGCCTTAGACTTAGCCCACATCCACCCAGCCTAAGCTGAAAACGGCTTTCTATCACTCACAAAGCAACATCAGAAAAGTTTGATTGATTGAAGGAACCCGCCGGTGAAACTATAACTAGCGGATTTCCTCTCAGAGCTTCATATTAGTTGTCGCCTACTTTTATCTATTCCCCTGATAGCTGAAGTCATCACGTAAATGGGGAGTGGAATCGATGGCAACCCATCACGTAGCATTGAATATATATCATCCCAGGCATACTAATACTCGAGTATTTGGCCTCTAGTGATCGAAGAAACCGTCGAACAGTAAAGCCTACATAACCTACCTCCCAGACAGACCAAGGGAAAAGGTATCAGATCCCACGCGGCGGTATACGTAAGTCTACCCCCCGTTCCCACCTTTTTCTTCTTCCCGGCCGATCCTCAAAGGTTTTCCTCTGGCAAGCGTAGCGAAAGGACAGTAAGAAAACAAAAAGAACAGACGATGATCACTCTATCAACCATCGCACTCGCTTCTACGTTGACTAACGTATTAGCTCTATCGCTTTTACGTTTACCTAACGATTAAGCGTTTACCTTTACGGTAAACGTAAACGCTTCTACGTTGACTAACGTATTAGCTTCGCCTTATTTTCTTCACTTTCAGCCAGCGTGATACTCTTTCTGAGTTTTCCCAGACAACTTGTGGTTGGTTGACACATTACGTATGTGCATGTGCTACACGCAACCTCTGTCATAACATAAGGGGCCGGATTAGTCATCAATCCCCTTTTCCTGCCATATCGACCCAACTCCTGTGTTTATTCCGTTCCCGCTTTTTCCTTCCTTCTCCCCGCCGCCGTTTTCATTTCAACAAAGTCGTCTTCTCCCCCGACGCCGCCAACATGGTGCTGAGTTGTTGTTGGCAGAACGTAGCCAGATGAGTTTGTACCTCTGAACTCAATTGTTGTTCCTTGAGACCTTCAAGTATGTGTGGTTTTAGGTTGTCAAGGAGTGACTTTTCATATTGAGCGATCTGTGTCAAAGGTATCTGGTCTAGGAACCCATTAACCGCCGCGAAGATGACCACAATCTGTCGTTCGATAGGAATCGGGGAATATTGTGGTTGTTTAAGTACCTCGGTAAGCCTAGCGCCGCGATGTAGCAAATACCGAGTTGCGGGATCGAGGTCTGACCCAAATTGCGCAAAAGCGGCAACTTCACGATATTGTGCCAGCTCCAATTTTAAGGTGCCACAAAGTGCTTTCATAGCTTTCAGCTGAGCGGCAGACCCTACGCGACTAACGGATAATCCTACGTTAATAGCAGGCCGAACTCCGCGATAGAAAAGTTCAGTTTCCAGGAAGATTTGTCCATCTGTAATGGAAATGACATTGGTAGGAATATAAGCAGAAACGTCTCCAGCTTGTGTTTCAATGACGGGTAAAGCGGTCAAGCTACCTGCACCAGTCTGGTCTGACCTCTTGGCGGCTCTTTCCAATAAACGGGAATGTAAATAGAAGACATCTCCTGGGAAAGCCTCACGACCTGGTGGTCGACGTAGCAATAAGGACATTTGTCGATATGCCACTGATTGCTTACTGAGATCGTCATAGATGATTAATGCGTGCATTCCATGATCTCTAAAAAACTCTCCCATAGCACAACCGGAATATGGTGCCAGAAATTGCAGGGGAGCAGGATCCGAAGCCGTGGCTGCAACAATAATGGAATATTCCAGAGCACCGGCTTCCGAGAGAATCTTAACCAATTGTGCCACGGTTGAACGTTTTTGTCCGATCGCAACGTACACGCAAAACAATCTTTCACTCTCGGAAACCTGTGCGTTGATTAGTTTCTGGTTCAAAATGGTATCAATAGCTATAGCAGTCTTTCCAGTTTGTCGGTCGCCGATTATCAGTTCCCGTTGACCACGACCTATAGGGACTAGGCTATCCACCGCTTTTAACCCCGTTTGCATAGGTTCGTGGACAGATTTACGTGCAATAATCCCTGGGGCTTTGACTTCTACACGTCTTCGTTCTACCGCGCTCAAAGCACCTTTTCCATCAATAGGTACTCCTAACGCATCAACTACACAACCTGGCATGGCCTTTCCTACAGGAACATCCACAATAGATCCAGTGCGCTTGACCATATCTCCTTCTTTAATGGCGGTATCACTACCGGATATAACAATTCCTACATTTTCATTCTCAAAATTCGAAGCCATTCCTTTCACGCCGCTGGCGAATTCTACCATTTCCCCCGCTTGAATCTTGTTCGATCCATAAACACGTGCAATTCCATCCCCAACCGAGACCACTCAACCGATCTCATCCACTGGCAATTTGTTGGTGTAATAGTTGGTAATTCTTTCTTCCGAGATAGTAGATAGTTATTCCGTTGCTCTAGCTTTACTCGTTCCCTCTCTTTTCCGTTGGTCGAATCCCAACCCTTGTTGGTGTTGAACTTTAACAACACACCGTTCACCTTAGGCGGGCAGTCTCCTGCATTCATGGCAGTTCCTTTCCTACTCTCGTTGTTTTTTTCAAACGGTGGCTGGCTCAACACTAGGTTTTATGAGGCTGGAAGCGGCGTTTACGCTAGTCAACGTAGATAGAAAACTAAAGTCAACGTAGATAGAAAACTAAAGTCAACGGCGCTTAGTTTGGTAACCAACCCCTTGTTGATGCATCTGAGCACGTGTTGTCAATGATCTGAGGCTGGAAGCGTTACGCTAGTCAACGTAGAAGCGTTTACGTTAGGTAAACGGGGTGGGTTTACCAGTTTTCGTTTACAACTCAGTTCCGTTTACAACTCAGTTTTCGCTAATACGTTGACTGTTTGTTTTCGCGCGATTACCCCCGTATCGAAATCAGGTTGTCGGCAACCGACGATGTGTCAATCCTAGAGGTATGTTACCCGGCGGTGTAACAATAAGGTTATCATTCCTCTAAGATGATAGTGACGAAAGTCATGAGGATCTGACTGCCTATCCAAGCAGCGCCAACCATTCTAGGAAACTAGAAAGAGGAGAGTAGGAGAATGAATACAAGATTGTTCTAATTAAAGAATTAGATTGCATTCACCCCATGCCAAAAAATTCAACTTAATATTTTCAGGGGTTAAGGTGGCCGCTCTTACGCGCTACGCGCCTCCTGCTCTTTGAACAGGACTACGAAAGTGGATGTTCTTCCACTTAGTAACAGTCGTAGGGTATCGGTCGAGAGAATTGGCAGGATTGTCCCGCTATGCTGCAGCGCATTTTGTTGCGGCGATTGCGAGCAAGGACTCCTAACTTTGGCCAATTCAAGCGTTTACGTAGATAGAAAACGTTAAGTAAACGATTAAGCTAATACTATACCTAACCGGTCAACTTTAGCTCCTATTGGGTTCGCCCCTTTAAGTTTTGCGCTCAAGTTGACCGTTAAGGTTTTACCCGCTACGCGCCTTTAGGTGTAGCTAATACCTTTAGGTATAGGTATTAGCTTAATCGCTTGCATAGCACCTTAAAGGTCAACTTTAGCTCGTTCGCCCCTAAAGGTTTTCTTTAGCACGCTACGCGCTTTAGGGTATTAGCTAAGCACGATTAGTTTCGTTAGGTAGTTCGCCCGATTCCCTTTAGGTATTAGCTTCACCCTTCTTGACTGAATGGTAATAGCTTAAGCCTATCGGTATTAGCTTAAGCCTTCACCATAATGGTAATAGCTTACTATCGGTCAACTTTAGCTAGCGTAAAACACGGTATTAGCCCGAAAACTTAAGGTATTAGCTTAACCCTTCGGGCCTTAAGTGAACTAAGCGCGCTTTGTTTTGCTAATACCGTTTACGTTTACAACTCAGTCTACTCTCCAATCGGGTTTCTATCTACGTTAGGTATTAGCTTCAACGTTAAGGTGCTATGCTAGCGAGCTAATACAGTAAACGGTTAGCTAATACCTTAAGTTTAAGCTAATACTGAGTTGTAAACGAAAACTAACGTTTTCCCGAAAACTGAACGTATTAGCTACTATAGTGTTGTAAACGTTAAGTAAACGGTTGGTTGAAAGTTTATCAACATTCATTCTACCGGCGCGGCGGTGGGTTCAGATCCTAATCTGTACCCGTAAGGGGGGTTCTCTACGCCTTCCTCTAAAATGCCTCCAGTCTCTCTCTCTAGGGGCTATGCTAATACCTAAACGGTAAACGTAAAGAAAACGTGTTGTAAACTACGTTAGAAAACTAAAGTAAACGGGTGAACGTTTACCTTTAGGTATAGGTATTAGCTTCTATAGTGTTGTAAACGGCAGGTTTTCCACGTGGTGTGGAGGGAAGTACTCGAATTTACTCTACGCGTTGCTTGCTAAACGGCTTCATTTTATAACCATTATCCTTAACACGCGCCCCAGCGGTAGAGTTACGCCATGGTAAGGCGTAAGTCGTCGGGTCTACTCCTATTGGACGTCATTGTCGTTGGAGACAAGTAACCCTCGTGTGGTAAGAGTAGTTGGATAGTGTGTCAACTTGGTTCTGTACTGTACAATCTGCCGCTTAATAACTCATCTCTCCCAACCTAACTTATCTTTTCACTCCTTTCGCTTGTCTGCCAGCCAATAAACGAAACTGCCATGAATGTCGGGAACAGGACAAAATAGAAGTACGATTTACGCGCGAATTGATTTCATTTGCTATTTTACTTTTGAGCGTTTCGAGTTCAGAACGAATATCAATCTATAGTGAGGAAATATTAGTAGTTGTTTGTCTAGTGGGTTTCGTTTCCCTTAGTTAAAAACACTTAAGTGACATTTTCAAAGCGACTTTTTTGGCCAAAAGCGAAGCTATTTAAACAGATTTATAGCATTTTCTCAGTTCCTAGGAAGCTCTGTGGTCTGAGTCCGAGGAATAGCATGAATTACCATTACTGAGTCTGCGTCTGAGTACGTAAATGATTGCGGACTCTTTTTCAATGGGATAGTAGAGCGTCGCGCATTGTTGTACGAACAAACGGTATAAGCTCCGTTGTGTTAAGAAATGGAACTTTAGTTGAAAGCACCGTTAGCCATTTGAGAGCATTCCCGTCTCTGAGAATAAGATGAGACAGCGAGTCGTTTCCGCTTCCAGTCATCAGTGACTTCCTTTTTCGGAACGAAACATCAGTCCACACTCCAAGCAGCATGGTTGGTTTTCTTTTCTTAGAAGTACCTACGGAAGGTAAGGTTTAGATTGGTCCTAGGCCGGTCGTGGAAGGCGGCTTGGCTTTCGCTAGGCGGGGGGCGAAGGAACAAGCATTCGGCTTTAGTGCTTCAATCACCCAGTCTACGTCAAAACCTACTAATCCGCAGGGGGAAGGTCCGAACCCTTCCCCTTGTTTAGCTTAGCTTCTAACAAGTTGTTGAATGAAAGTCGAGAACTTTCTCGCAATCTCTCACGGTGGGTGAATGATTAGACCTCATTCCACCAATTGTTGTGGCATAATTGGCATGCTAGGTTGGGCCAAGGATGGTTTAGCGATACCGTTTACAACACGAGCTATGCTAATACCGGGTCAACTAATCGAAAACAACACTGGTTGGATGGAGCACCTTTATGGTTTTCTAAACCTTAACGTTTAAGCTAATACGTTTACAACTCAGTATTAGCATAGCACCTATAGGAGCGATAGAAAACTTTAGCGCTTAGTTTACTGTTAGGCGCTAAAGAAACCTATACCTATCGAGCTAAAGAAAATGTTTCCAGGGGCGAACTTAGCTCCTAAAGGTATTAGGCTTAAGCTATTACCATAAAGGCTTAAGCTATTACCATGAAGTAAAGGTGCGTAGCAAGGTGCCAACATGGTCTTGGAATCTACAGCGAAAACCAGGGCCGAAGTGAAGCAAGACCTACATGGTGTAGCTGTAGCTTCACCTACATGGTCCTTCTTGACTGGTCTTGTTTTGCGAGTTTTCTTTAGCACCTAAAAAAGGTGCTATGCTAATACCTTTAGGTCAATTTGCGCTAAAGAAAACGTTTACAACTCAGTCAACTTTAGCACGATTCCCTAACCGGTCAACTTTAGCACGCATAGCGCCTAAAGGTATTAGCTTCACCTCGCTATGGGTATTAGCTAAGCACGCTACGCGCATTCCCTTCATGGTCTTCCCTCCTACATGGTTTTCTTTAGCCGTTTCCCTAAATAAAAGGAGCGCTGCTAGCCAACATGGTCTTGTGCTAAAGTGTCCTAAAGGCTCCAGCGTAAACGCTTAAGCCTATTGGTTTTGCGCTAAAGAAAACGTTTACAACTCAGTATTAGCTTAAGCCTATTGGTTTTGAATACCTTAACGGGAAACTTTAGCACGCATAGCGCCTAAGGTAAACGCATAGCACGATTAGGCTTAAGCGTATAGGTATTAGCGCTAAAGAAAACCGAATAGGTAAACGTAAACTAACGCTCGAGTTTACCTAAACGTTTAAGCTATTACGTTTACAACACGTATTAGCTCCTACCATAAGGTATAGGTATTAGCTTAAACGTTTACTTATGGGTGCTAAAGAAAACTCGCAAAACAAGACAAGACCTTAATGGTCAAATCGGGTAATGGTCTTCCCTCCGGGCCTTTACGGTCAACTTTAGCGCAAGACCCGGTCAAATTAAGCCTAACCGGGAAACTCCCGATAGGAGCTTACTAATACTGAGTTGTAAACGGTTTCGGGCTAATACGTGTTGTAAACGTATTAGCTCTTTAGCGGTCAACTTTAGCCCCAATAGGAGCTTACTAATACTGAGTTGTAAACGTAAACTAACCCGGGAAACTTTAGCTCGCCCTAAAGGTTTTCTTTAGCCGCCTATTGGAGCTAAGCTAATACCCTGGAAACATTTTCTTTAGCCGCCTATTGGAGCTAAGCTAATACCCTGGAAACATTTTCTTTAGCTCCATAAGTTTTCGTTTAGAAAACGTTTACCTATAGGCGCGTAGCGAGCTAATACGTTTACCGTATAGGTTTTCTTTAGCACTTTCCCAATTTTCTTTAGCGCCTAACAGTAAACGTAACGCTTCTAGGGGGCGTAAGTTTACCGTTTACTTATGGCCCCTAAAGAAAACCGCTTCTACGTTGACTGTTTGGTAATAGCTTCGCCCCTAAAGGTAAACGCCCGATAGGAGCTTACTAATACTGAGTTGTAAACGTAAACGGGCTAATACGTGTTGTAAACGTAATAGCTTCGCTCCATACGGTCCTAACAGTTTTCTAACGTAGTAACGGTAAACGTCGGTATTAGCTTCTACGTTTTCTAAAAACCGAAAACTTAAACGTATTAGCTTAACCGTTTACTTAACGTTTTCTATCTACGTTTACTTCATGTATTAGCTTCAACCCATGGACTGAAAAACAAAGAAAAAAGAGGTCTATATATAGTTAGCTTGAATAATGTATTACTCCTGGCATGCCATGCGGTTTCTCCGCTAACCATGGAATGAAAAAAGAAAGACCAAGTCCCACCACCAGCGTCAGTTACGCTCTTAGGCCTAACGCGCTTCATCTGGTGTAGTGCGTTTTGTTTCTGCTAATCCGCAAGCACGAGGAGCGAAGCTAGCAAGCACGCGAAAGCCTAAGAGGCGTTCGTTCTTTAGGAACCAGGCTAAGATTAATAATCCTAGCCCTAACCGTACATAAACTCCGCCTAAAACTAATGATGATCTAACCACGAGTCGGAGGCTGGCTCGCTGCTAACTCCGAAAACTTAACGTTTTCTACACGAAAACTGAACGTATTAGCTTCGATTCACCGAAAACTGAACGTATTAGCTTCGATTCACCCATCAGAGTTTGTCCATCGTTACTGTAGAGAAGAGAAACGATTCTATGGTGACGGGGATGAGTTCAAACTTGTCAGTAACCCATTCAGATCCAAAATGATAAATTGGAAGTCCATCTAAATGAGTTACTATTGTAATAGATTCATGCAGAAACGACAAAGAAATTCATTGATGGGGCGCTGCTATTACCGTAAAGGTATTAGGGCTAAAGTTTCCCGGTTAGGTATAGGTTAGAAAACGTTTACCTTTAGGGTATTAGCTAAGCTCCAGCCCTAAAGGCCCGAAGGGTGAAGCGTAACCCGTAAAGGTATTAGGGCTAAAGAAAACCTATTGGGAATCGGTTAGAAAACGCTTTAGCCTTAACGGTACCCGAAAAACCTAAAAGTAAGCGTTTACCATTCGCTACGCGCCTTTATTTTCTTTAGTCTTCGCTACAGCGAAAACTATCGCCCAAACCCCGGCTTTAGCCGTTTCCCTTAACGGGCAAGGAGGGAAGACCAACATGGTCGCTAAAGTGTCCGTTTCCCAGGTTTTCTTTACGGGAAACGGACACTTTCCGGTTTTACGCTTAGCTAATACCCCATAAAGCGGAGGGAAGACCAACATGGTAAAGCTACAGCTACACCATGTAGGGAATGCTTAAGCGTTTACCTTTAGGTATTAGTGCTAAAGAAACCCTAAAGCGCTATGCGTGCTTAGCTAATACCCTTAAGTAAACGGTTAGGCGCTTAAGCGAAAACTGTTAGGTTTTCTTTAGCTCGATAGGGAAAGTAAAGAAAACAAAACCTAAACGTACTAATACCTATTGGCTAAAGCGTTTTCTTTAGCGCGGGGCTAAAGTTTCCCGGGTATTAGGGCTAAAGAAAATGCCGTAACGGTAAACGCTACGCTCCATAAGGTGCTAAAGTTTCCCGCTAAAGAAAATGTTTCCGAAACCGTTTCCCGGTCAACTTTAGCACCAATAGGTAGGACACTTTAGCGCCTATTGGGGCGAAGCTAAGCTCCTTTAGGTGCTAAAGAAAATGTTTACCTTATGGGGCGAAGCGTTAGCTCCAATAGGTGCTAAAGAAAACCTAAAAGGCCCCGGAGGGAAGACCATTAAGGTCTTGCTTAAGCTACACCAACATGGTCCCGGAGGGAAGACCATTACCCGATTTGACCTGAATGGTCTTGTCTTGTGCTAAAGTTGGGTGCTAAAGTTGACCGCTAAAGAAAATGCCGTGTATTAGCTACGCTCCATAAGGTGCTAAAGTTGTTAGGGAAACGGAAACGGTTTCGGTTTGTTTCGGTTTGTTTCGGTTTCGGAAACGGTTTGTGCTAAACCCGTAAAGGTATTAGAGCTAAAGAAAATGTTTCCCTACCCGGTAAACTTTAGCTCCGGCGCGTAGCGAGCTAAAGAAAACTGTTAGGACCGGTAGGTATTAGCTTCGCTCCTTTACGGTAAACTAACCCGAAACCGTTTACTTTAGGCCCGAAGGTGCGCAGCAA
>MU264352.1:0-28256 GCA_020310875.1 Ceratopteris richardii
ATATGTGAAAGGACTGAACATAAAAGACAACCTTGTAACCAAGGTCATCAAGTTGACCAATTGACATCAAACTACAATATAACTGAGGTACATGGCATACATTATGCATAGAAAATTGTGAACCATCAATGAACTGCACACCACATCTCCAATCCCCACAACATCACACTGGTAAGAGTCAGCAAGTCTCACAGTACCAAGAGACTTTGCTACATAATTAGAGCACCATTCTCTGTGTGGTGACACATGGAAAGAAGCACTAGAATCTAGCATCCATGTGTGGGAAAGAGAATCAGCCATAAGAGCCTCAATTGGCACAATACTATTAAGTGCCAACACATCAACATCATCAAAAATAGCATTAATTTCTTCAATCTTCACAGTCGAAGTAGATGGTGTAGGTAACTGTTTAACATGCCCATCAACATTTTGTCCTTTACCTTTAGCATTCTTTAATGCATAACAGTCTTTCTTCATGTGTCCTTTCTTATGACAATAATGGCATTCGATATCCCTCTTCCTTGATTTACTTCTACTCTTATTCGTTGACCATTCTTTTCCTTGTCCTTGCTCTTGCCACATTGCTAATTCTTTCCTTGGTAAGAATCACGAACATTATATGCATCTCCACTCTGAGTGCCAACCATAGATTTTCTAGGAATCTCCTCACTCAAAAGTGCTCCACATATGTCATCATAGACAAGTTTACCACCACGTGCACTATTCCTAATAGATGTGCAAGACGTATCCCGTGATGATGGTAAGGTGCATAACAACAAGAATGCTTTCATTTCATTATCCATATCCATTTTTGAGCTTGTAACTGGGAGAATATAGCATCAAACTCATTTAGATGAGTAGCAACACTATGTGTCCTTCATGTGAAGGTCATATAACTTTCTCATCAGATACACTTTAATTGATGTCGTCTCTTTTTCATATGTATTGCATAACTTCTTCCAAAGCTCCTCTGCACTTTCATAGTCTAATACTACAAAGTAAACATTATCTGCCAGGTGCAATCGAATGGTAGACCTGGCCATTTCATCTAACTCATCCCAATCATCCTCATTTATGTCAGCAGGCTTCTTTGAGATTCCATTTACTAGCTTCCATGCCTCCTTTGAATTAGCACATCTTTAATCTGATTCTTCCACAGAGCAAGTTTGTGCCATCAAATTTTCGGATCTCAAAATGATCTTTGCCCTGCAAGTTATAGCTCCTCCTTGGAACACTGGCACCAGACCCTGATCCACCAGATGTGCCTGAGACCTCTGATGCCATGATGATAGAAAACTGAATAGAATGACAATGGAGCTAGAAGAGTCCAAACATAACTAATGCTCAAAGAAGGATGGTCTTTGCCCTTCAAGTTATAGCTTCTACTCGGAACACTGGCACTAGAACCTGATCCATCGTGCATGAGACCTCTGATGCCATGATGGTAGACTGAATAGAATGATAATGGAGCTCAAAGAGTCCAAACTCCACTAAGGCTCAAAGAACGATGACCAAGTGTTAGATTCTGGAGGGAATTCAACAATCCTCCCAAAAAATAAATTAATGAACAATAATGACCAACTAGAAGGATTATGTGAGAATAAATGTGCTCACACCAATAAGTGTCTCAAGGAGTAAATCGACCACTGTATAGTTGACAAAACCAAAAAATCTGGAAAAAAAGTTCCAGAGTATCCTTTGCAAAATGAGCATATGAATAGTGTCAAAATCTCATAAAACTACAAGTTCTAACATGTTTACCTGCATAGTGAATCACTGACTCCACTGCATATAATCAGTTACCCAAAAGAAGCCAACTAGGTTTATCGAGCACCTATGAACAACTATCATACATCTCCTATGGCGAGGTTGGGTAAGTCTTCCACCTGCATCATCGAAGAGACCCCGATATCTGGGTGTCTCCCAGTTAAGAAAACCTCACCACAATCCTCTTTATCAAGCATAATGAAGGGTTTTATGCAAAAAACGTAACCGCTATATCAATCACCACATGGACTGCATAACTAGTATCCACAGAAGCATACATAGTGTATATATGCTCAATACACATAGTGTATATAGTGCATATCCCAAAAACTAGCCAACAACACCTCCAAGTGTCTGTCAACTCTGTTGTTTAGGTTCAAAAACCTGCATAAATTTGCACTGGCTGCTCCCACCACAACTGTAAAACCTTTCAAGAAACTTGTAGTTTTACGAGTGTGGCTGAAAACACGGCTGCAAAGATGAATAATTATCTTTGGAGAAGTACAAAGAAAACCCTTCTTGATGTTGTTGAGACTGTGTGAAGAGATCTATGCATGAAAGTACTCCAAAATGGCTCCGAAAATTACCCCAAAAATGCTTCAAAATTAGGCTTTGAAAGCAAAGCATGAATCTTTGAGGGACTAAAACATGTTCAAGGTGATGTTAACCTTAGTCTTTCCCCTTCTTCAAAAATCACAAGATTCTTGCTGAGTGGCAAGATATTGCAATGGTTAAGCGAGCTCTGAGGGGAACATTAGTGGGATGGGTGACCTTCCCGGAAGTATCGGGAACCTCTATCTTCCTTGATCATGAGGTCCTCGCGCACAGCCAATGGCGCCAATGGTGACTTTGGTGACTCGGATGACAAGATATGCCAAGGTCTATGCCTTGGTCGCCTCCTTAGTCGTAATCATTGGGTGGGTGCTCGCTTCGCTTGCAAAAAAGGAACAAAGCTTTTGCGTCAAAATGCTCTGATAGCAGTGAAGTATTTCGATGGAGATGCACCACAATGCACTCTTCTTCTCGAGAGCTCCACAATGGTATCCTCGGAGTAGAAAACCAAGCTCCACAGCCACACATGATACTCTACATAGAGGCTACATAATACGCAGAAAAACACAATACACATCGAGCATGAACACAGACTTCTTAGGTGTTACAAATGTGGTCGAACTTACAGTCTGCGACTAACCAGGTTGTTGAAGAATCACTCACTAATTAGACATAAAGACCTGAAGATGTATGAAGGATAAAAGAAAGACAAAGAGAAGCTGAAACAAAGCATTCATAAAATCAAGCCTTAGTGAAGGGACAAATTTACACCTGTAATATACAACGTAGAAACTTCCAGAATTATGAGTTCTTTAAATATCGGATCAAAGATGTATATAAGTGAGTTGAGAGAGTGATAAAGTAGCGTACATGTAGTAGGCGCAAGAGTGCGTATCTAGAGATGAATAATAGAACGTGAACTATCAGATATTCATCTGTAGAGAGATGGTAAGGAAGAACTACTCAACATAGGAGAGTTTTCCATGGCTATGAGAAAAGGAAGGCCAAGCCATTCTATACACATCTTCTCTATAGAAAACACATGTTTATGTGGAAAGATTGAGCGCATTCTTTTGTGTGAAGAAATCTAAGTGATTTCATATTACTTGTGAAAGTTAGTTAACAGTTATGGTTGTCTTAGTGCACATTTTACGGTATTTGTACAAGTTAGATCTCACTGTATAGTGTAAAGTTTTCCCACGAGTGATAGCGTCATCTTGAAGCTAGTAGTTTTTCAACTACAAATGGACCAAAAGAGATTTGTGAAACGGGACATGTACAGCGTAGTTCCTGAGTGTCTGATAGTAAGACAATCCAGAAATGATGAAGTTTTTCTCAAACTTCAGATAAAGTTCATTTATTGAAGGAAGTTCAGGTATTACTCCTTATCTCATACTACAATATTATGATAGTACGACAACCAGATTTGCAGTTAATTCCGGTGAGATTTTCCGGTAACACATTCCGTGATATTTCGGTAACATTCTGGTGAAGTTTCGGTGATATTCCGATGAGTTCAAAACATAGTTTTGGTACAGTTAAGTGATAAAAAGATTATCTAACAGTAAGCAAGCACAAAATTGTAAAGTCTGAAGTAAATCAGTTCAGAATTAAAGTCTGAAAGGAAAGGCGAAGTTTCTGTAAAGTGAATTCTCAAAATTTACTAAATCAAGTAGTAAAGTTTTCAGGTTGCTAAGGCTACTGATGATTATAGAGGTTGTTCTAATATCACTCTAGCTTAGTTGTTCTTGTGGTGCGTTTTTTCGCATCAACAAGTGGTATCAGAGCAGAAAGGTCTCTCAAGAGTAAACGGTAGTGCAAATACAAGAGAAATTGAAGAATTCTTTGTTGGAAAGGTGAAAGCTGAGGTGATCAACAACAAACGGCATCAGAGAAGCATTCCGAAGTCATTCTCATAGGTAAGATTTATGAAAGGTAAAATTTTTTAACATTATACTCACCGGAAGTAACAGAAACAAGAAGACCATGGAAGATCACATTTCTATTGACAAATTGGACAGAGACAACTATCCCGCATGGGTAATGCGAATGGAAGCCTTACTTATGAGTAAGGACTTAATGATATATGTGATAGGAGAAGAAAAGAAGCCTATGTTTGGAGACGACAGTCAACCAAAGAAAGAAGAGTTAGAAGCCTTGAAGCTGTGGCAGAAGAAAGATGCAACGGTAAGAGCTTATATCTACAATACCATTACAAATCATCTACTACCACATATTAGAGGTCTGGAAAAAGCGGAAGACATATGGAGTGTATTGGAAGATCATTTCCAAATACTACCAACGCTAGGAAGGCTTAGCTTATGGTCAAAGTTATACAACGTTCAAGAAAAAGCAAAGTCAGAGCATTAGTGATTATGTTACTAAGATGAAGGACTTAGCAGATAGCCTTGGATCTATTGACAAGGATATTGAAGACCATAGGTTAATAGCACAAGTGCTTGCAGGATTGAGAGGAGATGAAAGGTGGAAACCTTTCGTACTGTCAACTGAACTTTCATTAAATCATTTTGTACCAGATTTAAATCAGTTGCTTGGACTAATGCTAACATTTGAGCAAGATTTGAAGACAGATGGAGATAAAGGACATGGTTCTGCTATGTATGCAAAGAGTAAGAAGAAAGGTGATAAAGGTGAAGAAGAGATGACTACTCAAGCAATTATGCAAGAGGAAGAGGTAATGTCAGAAGTAGAAATAGAGGTAATACAAAAGGAAGAGGTAATCAGAATAACAACAAGAAGTCTTGTTGGATATGTGGATTAAGCAATCATTTGGCTCATGATTGCTGGTATAATCTTCAAGGATCAAGTCAGAATCAGAATAACAATTGCAGAGGTAGAAGCGGAAGATATCAAAGAAGTAGACAAAGCCAAAGAGGCGGATATGGTAGAGGTGGAACAAGAAGTTGGGGATAGAATCAGTCTCACAATACTGCCTACTACAACTATGCGAGTGATACGCAGAATGACAATCACACAACGTTGATGATGAATTCGATAAATGTGTCAGAGAATGAAGATCTCAAGGTATTCTATATTGACTCTGGTTGTTCAGATCATTTGTCAGGAAATATAGAATTGTTATCAGAACTGGAAGGAGGTATTTCAAATCATACGGTACAAACAAGGTGATAATACAAAACATAATGTAAGGTCAATTGGAAAAGTGAAGTGTAAAGAATGGAGCTGACATGCTAACAAATGTTTTGTATGTTCCAACAATCCCGAAGAATCTGATCAGTGTCGGACAGATAGTAGAAAAAGGTTTTCAAGTCAGGTTTACAAATGAAGGAGTATTTGTTGAAGATCCAGAGAATGTATACAATCAAATTGTCCATGGTAAAAAGGAAGGTAAACTTTTTACTCTTAAAGTACAAGGGAATGTTGGTCAAGCTTTAATCACACATGGTGATGAAGTATTTACAGAGTTAGACCTCTGGCATAAGAGGTTAGGACATTTTAATGAAAAAAGGAATCAAAATGATGGTGGAGAAACAATTCGTAAGAGGATTACCAAATATGAAGAATCAACATATGATTCACAAATGTGAAGCCTGGCAGATGGGAAAAAGCACACAGGCTACCATTTCAGAAGAAGGGTTACAAACACGATGGTTTGCTAGAACTCATACATACAGATGTATGGGGACCACAAAAGAAGGATCTATCAGCAGTTCAGGTATTACGTTCTTTTTATTGATGATGCAACAAGATGGATAACTCTTTATGTTTTGAAAGAGAAGTCAAAAGTGTTTGGAGCTTTTGGGCATTTTCATGCATATGTTGAAAGACTTACCGGACAAAAACTCAAAAGACTAAGGTTTGATGGAGGAGGAGAATATTTTTCTCAAGAATTCAATGATTATCTGTGGAATGCAGGTATCAAAAGAGAAATAACTTGCAGGTATACACCGCAACAAAATGGAGTAGCAGAAAGAAGAAACCGAACTCTAGTTGAGTTTGCAAGAGCAATGCTAAAGGAGAAGAATTGTCCAAACTATCTTTGGGCTGAGGTTGTAAATACAGCCACATATCTTGTAAACAGATTACCATGTACAGCTTTAAATGGAATGACTCCTTATAAAAGCTTGGTGGGGTAAGAAGCCAACACTTGATCACTGCAAAGTGTTTGGATCAGTTGCTTATGCTTATGTACCATCACAACTTAGACATAAGCTTGAACCAAAAGCTGAAAAATATGTGTTCATCGGATATGATAAAAAGCAGATGGGTTATAGACTATGGAGTCCTCTAACCAAACAGTTTATTGTTTCCAGAGATGTGACATTTGATGAAGGAAAGAGCTGGTATACAGATAAAGAGCATAGTGTTGAAACACTTGAAGAAGAGATGAGAAGAATTGAAAAAGGTAAATCACATATGCAGGTAAATGAAGATGAAGATCATATGCAGCAAGTACATCCAGGATCGGATCAGGTATGAGAAACGAAGATGGACCGAGATTTGATGAAGATGTGTATTCAGATACACATGAAGAGTATGAACCAAGAAGGTCAAACAGAGTAAGGAAACAACCAACAAGGTATTCCTATGATACTTCTTATTTGACTCAGAAAAACTATGCTTACTTAGTAAAGGAAGATGAAGAACCACAGAATTACAATGAAGCAAAAGATAAGGAACAATGGGAAGAAGCAATGAAGGAGGAGTTCAATGTGCTGAAAGAGAACAAGACTTGTTCCAAAACCAAATGGTAAGAAAGTGATTGGAAATAAATGGGTTTACAAAGTTAAGAAACTTGCAGATGGAAGAATAGCCAGATACAAAGCTAGACTGGTAGTCAAAGGCTATGCTCAGATGCATGGCATAGATTATGATGAGACATTCAGTCCGGTGGCAAAGATGTCAACCATAAGGACATTGATTGCTATAGCAGCATCAAAAGGATAGAAGCTAAGTCAATTGGATATAAAGAATGCATTTCTAAATGGATATATATCAGATGAAGTTTATATGGAACAAACCTGAAGGGTTTGTAAGTTCCAGTTACCCAAATCATGTTTGCAGATTAAGAAGAGCACTCTATGGATTGAAGCAAGATCCAAGAGCTTGGAATTACAGACTTGTGAAATATCTCAATGACCTTGGATACCAAAGTTCAAAGGAAGATGCAAGTCTACTCATTAAGAGAACAGATGAAGGTATGATCTACATTTGTATTTATGTAGATGACATTATAATAACAGGTACCTCAGTCGAAGGAATCAAGGAGGTAAAGAGAATGCTTGAAAAAGAGTTCAAGATCAGTGATCTAGGAAAGTTATCATACTTTCTTGGAATGGAAGTTACATATACAGATCATGGTGTATATGTTTCGCAAGAAACGTATCCCCTAAACTTACTGAAGAAGTTTAACATGGAGAATTGCAGAGAAGCCTCAACACTACTTGAGGTCAATCATAAACTCAGCAAATATGATGGTGCAGAGTTTAAAGATATGAGAAAGTATCAATCTTTAGTGGGAAGCTTGATTTATGCTACGCAAATCTTAGTTATGCAGTAGTTCTCTCACAGTTTATGCATTGTCCGAAGGATCAACATTGGGTTGCAGGACAAAGAGTTCTTAGATATATCAAAAGAACTATAAAGGAAGGATTATATTATCCTTTTACATCAGATATAAAGCTGAGAGCATACAGTGATTCAGACTGGGCAAGAAGTCAAGATGACAGAAGGTCAACACATGGGTATACGATATACTTGGGAGATAAGCTTGTAAGCTGGTGTTCAAAGAAGCAGCATACAGTGGCTTTATCGTCAACTGAAGCTGAGTATAAAGGACTTGTGGAAGCAGCTAAAGAAGTAATATGGATGCAAACCTTGTTCAAAAGCATGGGTATTAATCAAGGTATACCTATCATACATGGAGACAATATGAGTTCGTTGTATCTTGCAGCAAATCCAGTATTTCATGCAAGAACAAAGCACATAGAGATTCAATATCATTTCCTGAGGGAATACGTAATGGAGAAGGAGATTGAAATAGTAATCAATCCTACAAAAGATCAGATTGCATATATTCTGACAAAGAGCTTGGATGGAGTAAAGATAAGCAGATTCAAAGAAATGGCAAGAATAAAAGAAAAAAAGAATATATGAAAGATCAGAAGATGCTAATTAGTGATTGAGGGGGAGTTGTTGAAGAATCACTCACTAATTAGACATAAAGACCTGAAGATGTATGAAGGATAAAAGAAAGACAAAGAGAAGCAGCAACAAAGCATTCAAAAAATCAAACCTTAGTGAAGGGACAAATTCACGCCTGTAATATACAACGTAGAAACTTCCAGAATTAGGAGTTTTTTGAATCTCGGATCAAAGATGTATATAAGTGAGTTGAGAGAGTGATAAAGTAGCGTACAAGTAGTAGATGCAAGAGTGCGTATGTAGAGATGAATAATAGAACCTGAATTGTCAGATATTCATCTGTAAGAGAGATGGTAAGGAAGAACTACTCAGCATAGGAGAGTTTTCCATGGCTATGAGCAAAGGAAGGCCAAGTTATTCTGTACACATCTTCTCTAATAGAAAACACATGTTTATGTGGAAAGATTGAGCGCATTCTTCTGTGTGAAGAAATCTAAGTGATTTCATATTACTGTGAAAGTTATTTAACAGTTACGGTTGTCTTAGTGCACATTTTATTGTATTTCTACAAGTTAAATCTCACTGTATAGTGTAAAGTTTTCCACGAATGATAGCTCATCTTAAAGCTAGTAGTGTCAACTACAAACTGACCAAAAGAGATTTGTGAAACGGAACATGTATGCGTAGTACTATGTCTGACAGTAAAGACATCCAGAACTGATGAATTTTTTCTCAAACTTCAGATAAAGTTCATTTATTGAAGGAAGTTCAGGTATTACTTCCTTATCTCATCTACAATATTTTGAAGTAACTACAACCAGATTTGCAGTTAATTCCGGTGAGATTCCGGTAACATCTTGGTGATATTTTGGTAATATTCTGGTGAAGTTTCGGTGATATTTTAGTGAGTTCAAAACATAGTTTTGGTACAGTTAAGTGAAAAAAAGATTATCTAACAGTAAGCAGCACAAAATTGTAAAGTTTGAAGTAAATCAGTTCAGAATTAAAGTCTGAAGGAAAGGCAAAGTTTCTGCAAAAGTGAATTCTCAGAATTTACTAAATACAGTAGTAAAGTTTTCATGTTGCTAAGCTACTGATGATTATAGAGGTGTTCTAATATCACTCTAGCTTAGTTGTTCTTGTGGTGCATTTTTCCGCATCAACACAGGCCACTATATGTTTTATAAAAGAACATATACAAAGAAGTGTCCAATGGCCATTTGGCTTTTCACATGGACACTAACGGTAACAATTAGGATTTACAAGAGGACTTGAAATAGGAAGTGCACCAAAACTAGAACCTACAACATCCTCAAGACCACCTACATCAACTTCATTTTGAGCACTTATAGCTATTTCAAGACAACACCCTACACAATGATCCACAATAATTTTGCCACCAATACATGGTGCACCATGTAAACTCACAATGGATAGTAGGAACCATATAACTTATCCTCAATAACCAACATACATAATGCATTGTTGTTCTCAATCATGGCAAGTGACTATACTTTGATGAAATATATTGGTCCTATCTTCAACAAATTGAAGAGAAGTACCTTGTGGAGCTTTGACACGCTTGTTCTAGAGTTTGGGGGCTTGTACAAGCGAGCAAAACTCACATAAAAATTGACATAAATGGACAAAATTTTTTGTGTAGTCACTACAACAATGTGTTTGAAGGTTGAAATGAGCTCAAATCAATTTCTTTTCTTGCACCATTTTTTGAAGCTCATGTAAAATATATTTCACCTTGAAAATTCTCAACAAGTTTTTTCGCAATCTTAGAAGTGATTGAGGTGTTCATGTGATACGCCTCGAGAATAAATTTTCCTGTTTTGATACCAATCGAGAGTTTGGGCAATGGGGACACATAAACAACGTGAGGAAGAAGAATAAATTTGCAAGTATGACACACAATGTATTTCTAACTATAGAATGTACAGAGATAAGTACCCCAATTGTCACACACATCACTTACAAAAACATACTAATGAAAGGGACACAAAAATGGTGATCTATTCCTCTACATGCTTGAAGGCACATAACTTGACAAGCACCAAATTACTCATTTGAAGACTGTGATTTGTTGACCCACCATGAAACAACTTAATAGCCATCTAAATTTGTATCCTAAGGCAATTCATGAACAAACATGACACGAAATCTTGATGCAATGGTCAAAGCTCCAAGCTGATGGCGCCAAATGTATTAGTTGGAACTTTGTTGTTTTTCTCATTATCTATAGGCCTACATTAATTCAAGGATATTCTTTTTAGTTTGAGGCTTATTTTGAATATTTTCAACTTAATTTTGAACATTTTTTCATTCATTTCATGTTTTGAGTTCCCCCTATTCAATCTTCATCAATATATGTAATATATGCAAGTTTTTGTGTCCTAATATCTAATTTTCTCTACTTTCTTTTCTATAATTAAGAAATATCTTATCCTAAAAACACATCTAATATGGAAATAAATTCTTGATTTCAAATAATGAACAATTTCATGAATTGGTATTCAGATGTAAAGTACATGAAAATATAGTTTTGGTGTGTGTTTCATACCTTTAGCCTTGATACATATGAAAGGCCGTCCATGTAAATGTTCCTTTCACTTTACCAACATCCAAATGTTGAGGTATTTTTTATTAAATAAATTAAATATCATTTTCTAGATTCATCATAGTAGTTGCATTCTACTTTTTCTATACACTTGATAGCCTAGTTGATCTTGGTTTTATTGTTAATGCAATCAATTGAACACTACACAAAAATGATTTATGCCATGTGTGGCTGACTTAAGTCTCTAATGTGATCATTTATTACATTGATATCCTTTGCCATATATTTTATTACAAGAAAAACTCTATCGATTCCCTTTTCTTACCTTATCCATTCCCTTTTCTTACCTTATCCATTCCTAATAAAATAAAAAATTAAGTTTGTCTTGTATAACTCAAGTTTAATGCTATTTCATTCATCATAACATTATCAATCAATTTTCTTATAAAGTTTAGACCATTTATCCGTCTTTTGGGAAGCCCATCAGATACCTTCCTAAATCCAATACTTAACGAATTGTTAATCATCACACATCTTTGAAGCTAGTTGATTTATCATTCCTAAAAATTTCATAGCCATCACATTCAAATCTTTATGCCAATTTTGTTTGATCCAACATCAATTTTATCGGGACAATTATGCTAGCTTCCAATCAAATTTTCTCAAGTTAGCATTACAACTTTGAGATTCCCAATGTTACTCACTCCAATAGATTGCAAATTGTTGTGCATAGTGGTTACAATAAATAAATGAATGAATCATGTTTCAAATTTACTTGTCAAAGAAACACCTTCGAGATGTTTTGATGTAAAAGAAGTGACACCTATTAGATTGTTATTGTTGATATATTTAGGTAGTGATGTGTGTGAACACACTAGGACCGTCGGGGCACTTTTTTCCCTCTTTAGGAGCTTTTTTTTCCACGGCTTGTATATATGCCTATTGCCCTAATGGGCTACTCATCTTTGTACATTCTCTAGTAATACATTTAGTATTGTGTGTTGTGCTCAAAGCTTCTTCTTCTTCCTTGTGTTGTTCGCGTGCTTCCGCAGACGTCTAACTCCAACAATTGGTATCAAAGCAAGTCATCGCTTCATCTAGGGCCACTGTCGACACTCCAGTTGCAGTCTCAGATTCACATGGAATTTGGTGCCAAAATCGTGATCTGAGCTCGTCTTGGCCTCCGAATCCATTATCTCAGCGCTTGTGCAGGCTATTTTATCTTTTTGTGCCAAAGGTCTATACCAGTTTTTTGTTCGCCAGTATAAGCATCTCAAAGTCTGCTACAGGTGTAGCAGAATTCGTCTGGGAAGTTTTGTTCAACTTTTTGAGATACAATCAATTTTTTGCATCAAGGTATTTTAGTCACCGGCCATGGCTGAAAGTAGTGATGTATTCCGTATGTTGGCCGTTGAGGATAAGCTGGATGGTACCAACTACCCGTTATGGGCTTATATGATGTGACATGTGTTGGTTGCAAAAGGACTATGGAACATTGTGCAGGGTGTCGAAAAACGTCCTATCACACCTGCAACTATTACAACTGCAAGTACTGAAGCTAATGCAGAAGGTGTCGAAGATGATGGTATTCTGCATATTTCTTTTCGTGCTACAATTTCTACTGCACCTACTGTAGAGCAAATTCGTTGGGATGGCAGAGATGCCTAGGCACATGCATTGATAGCTTTGTCTATCAAGCGTGCCATTATTCCTCATATTCGCTCTTGCAGAACGGCTAAGGATGCTTGGGATACACTTACGACATTGTACCAAGCTAGGAATGAGGCTCGTGTTGCTTACCTCCGAAAACACTTCGAGAGTGAGCACATGAATGAAGGTGATTCTGTGGATAGTTTCCTAACAAAGATCAAAGACTTGAAGGAACAGTTGATTTCTGTTGATGAGGTTATACCAGATAGCTCACTTATGCAGACCGTTCTGAATGGTCTTCCTGATTCATATTAGAGCTTTGCTTCTACTTTTCGGTTGATGATGAAAGACAATCCAAATGCCTTGTCATTTGAGGAGTTAGTCTCTGTTCTGTTGCAAGAAGATCAGTCTAGGCAGAACAGGTCCATTATGCGTGTTGTAGATCAAGCTTTCCTAGCTAGTTAGAAGGGCAAATGAAAATGGAGCTCTTCTAGTAGTAAGCAGAAATCTGCAAATGCTGCACATTCGAAGAACCAAGACAAAGATGAGAAAAAATCAGAAAAGCAGAAATTGTTTTGTAAGTACTGTAAAGGGAATGATCATATCATAAAGAACTGTCCAAAACTGGTTGCAAAAGAGGCAAAGAAGAAAGAGGCTGGAATGGTTGTTGCAGAAGCCTCTACACCAAAAATGGAGTTTGCTAATCTTGTGCAGGAAGAAGAATGGGCATTTACTATTGTTTGCAGTTTTGACCCATCTTCTCATGAGCAGTGCATGTCTGTAGTAGACTCAGATGTTTGGTACTTTGACAGTGGGCGACCAAACATATTACCTTGCAGTGCAGTTTCTTCTCTTTACTCGAGCCTGCCCCTACAGGGAATACTGTTACATGCACCAACAACTCCTCTTATCTTGTTATGGGAGTTGGTAAGATCATTTTGACTACTGCTGATGGTAGTTCTTTCACTTTGTCAGATGATTTATTTGTGCCAGGGATCAAGCAGAACCTGTTATCAGTTTCTGAATTAGCCAAGATTGGCTTGGTTGTGAAATTTGTTGATGACAGGTGTACAGTTCATGATCTGTCAAATGGCGATGTGATTATTGCTTCTGGCATTGTATGTTGTGGGCTATATAAGCTCATAGACTATGAAAGATCTATGAATGATTTGACATGTGCAGTACACGATTCTCAGGCTATCTCAGATACAAAGCTTTGGCATGCATGCTTTGGTCATCTGAATTTTGCTAGTTTGCTACGCCTGCAGAAATCTGAAATGGTGTCCTCTTTGCCCAAACTTGAGGCACCTGGAAAACATGTTTGTGAAGGCTTTATTTTGGTCAAAATGCAGCGTTCCTCATTTCCAAAGGATGCACTAGTTGATGAGAGAGCTGATATTGAGCAGGCAAGAACTATGCCAAAATGGCTTGTGCGGACTTTGTGTGATAGTAAATTAGATGCACCTATGTCATATCATACTCGTTCAAGCTCTCATAGTGCCTCTTTTGCATCAGATTGCTATGCTATGGCTACATCTAGTCTCTGTGCTGAGAATGAGCCTGTTTCGTTTGATGAAGCACAAAATTCAAAAAATTGGATGCTACTATGCAATCTGAATATGATGCTATAATGAAGAATGGTACTTGGTCTTTATGTGACTTGCCTCCAGGCAAGAAGGCCATTAGCACTAAGTGGGTATACAAGCTGAAGTGTAAACCGGATGGTACAGTTGACAGGTATAAGACTAGGCTTGTTGCAAAGGGTTATGCAAATGGAAAGAGGCATTTTGATGAGACCTTTGCACCTACATGCCGTATGACTATTGTTCATAGCATTTGTGCACTTGCAGCTCATCATGGTTGGAATGTACATTAGTTGGACATTAAAACAACATTTCTGAATGGTGACTTGCATGAAGAAGTGTATGTTTTTAAGCCCCGTGGCTTTGTGCAGAAAGGGCATGAAAACCAGGTGTGCAGGTTAAAGAAGGCATTATATGGTTTAAAGCAAGCATCACGTGCTTGGTATGAGAAGTTACATGCTTATCTGATTGCACATGGTTTTGAGAACAATTCAATTGAAAGCACCTTATATGTTAAGCATGCTAATGATGTGCTTCTGATTCATTGTTGTCTATGTTGATGACATGCTACTCACTGGTCCTATTGAGAAGCATATTGCTGATTTTAAGGCTGATTTGCATGCCTCATTTGAGATGTCTAATTTGGGGCCTTTGCATCACTATTTGGGCATTCAGTTTATGCAAGTTGATGGTGGAATGGATTTGTGTCAAATGAAATATATTGACATATTATTGCAGTGTTTTGGCCTTGAAGACTGTAAGCCTGTTGCCACTCCTATGGAGCCAGGTTTACGATTGAATCTTCGTGATGCTGGAGATGCATTTGATGTTGTTCTCTATCAACAAGTTGGATGCTTGATTTACTTATGCATTACTCGGCCAGATATTCAGTTTGTTGTCTCACACATGAGCAGGTTTATGCATTGCCCAAGAGTCAAGCATTGGCAGGCGGTTAAGCGCATCTTTCACTACTTGAGTGGTACTCGGCTACTTGGGTTGTTTTATCCGAAGGGGGGATCACTACCACCAGATTTGCATGCTTTTTCTTACTCTAATTGGGTTGGTTGCTATGGCACTCGTGTGTCCACTAGTGGCTTTTGCTTCATGCTTGGTTGCTCATGTATATCTTGGTTGAGCAAGAAGCAGCCTACTGTGGCCACTTCGAGTTGTGAGGCTGAGCATAGGGAAGCTTTCACAATGACTGTTGAGTGTGTGTGGCTCAGACGCCTTATGGCTGATTTGGGTGTTGGTCAGAGTTCTACCACCACCATCTCCACTGACAGTCAGAGCACATTGGCAGTTGCGAGGAACCCTGTGTTCCATGCTCGCACTAAGCACATTGAGGTGCATTATCACTATGTCAAGGAAAGGTTCTCTGTTGGGGAGATTAGCATGGCATATGTGGCCACGCAGGAGAACATTCCAGACCTTTTCACGAAGGCTCTGCCTAGGGAGAAATTTGAAGCTTTCCGCAAAGCTTTGGGCTTACTTCCTTTTGTGGAGTGATTTCCATGTAGCTTGGCACTTCCTTATACATGAGTGCCAACTCCTTGTTCACCGTATCACTCCCAGGGAGGATTTGTTGATATATTTAGGTAGTGATGTGTGTGAACACACTAGGACCCCCGGGGCACTTTTTTCCATCTTTAGGAGGTTTTTTCCTCTCGGTTTGTATATATGCCTATTGCCCTAATGGCCTACTCATCTTTGTACATTCTCTAGTAATGCATTCAGTATTGTGTGTTGTGCTCCAAGCTTCTTCTTCTTGCACTGTTCATGTGCTTCCGCAGACGTCTAACTCCAACAGTTATAGAGTGCAATATAACCATATGTACTATGATGATTGTGCAAAACTAGATCGAATGGCTATAATCCACCATTGGCTTTGATTGTGAAACTATATAAGATAAATGGAAAAATATACACAACACTTGAAATAATTATCATAATGGCCACAAGACCAAGCATAGTCTTATGTGAAACATCAAGAAGATTGTTCCGAGCAAGAAATGTTGAAGAACAATAAATACAATCTTAAAATATCTTGGTGGTAGTAAGTATTCATGTATATGCCTTTGTAGAGATGAAACTCTCATTACTTGTACGCAAAATTTGATTATGTTGTTATTGGCATAGTTATAAGTTTAGTTCAAGGTAGATTTTTCACTGTATTAGAGGTTTTATTTCTTGTGTGTCTCATTGTTAAAATCCACTGCCTTTTCCACTACATAAGTAGGCTATAATGCACTAAACATAAAGCATATAAGGAAGTCTTTGTTGGGTGTGTGTAGAAGTGCGAGAGACACACGAGAAGCACACACAAGGAACACAAACACAGCAAGATACACGGAGAAGACGATGGCTTGAATAGCTCTCTCTATTGATGATGAACTGAACTGAAGTAAGAGCTGAATAGTATCCCTAAGTACAAAGTACCACCACATATGAGAGTATCAAGCATGTGGTAACATGGGGAAAAAACCTCTAGCTACCAGTAGAGTAAAAAGTGCCCATGTATAGGGAAAAGGTTCACATCAAAGATACTCGAGGAACACATAAGTGTAACAAACCCCCCTGGAGCGAATGATGTGAACACATACAAGGAGTAATAGATCAACCTCCACAAGGTAATAAGCCTAAAGCTTTGCGAAAAGCTTCAAACTTTTCCCGTGGAAGAGCTTTGGTGAATATGTCTGCCACATTATCTTGTGTAGGCACATATACCAAATCAATATCTCCTGCATGAAGGCGCTCTCTCACATAGTGATAATGCACCTCAATATGTTTGGTCAGTGCATGAAACACTAGGTTTCGTGCAATAGCCAAAGCACTCTGACTATGAGTGAGAATATGTGTAGCAGCATCAATCTCCATGCAAAGATCCATCAGTAGGTGTCTCAGTCATATACACTCCACTGTAGCTGTGAAAATTGCCCTGTACTCAGCTTCACAACTCGATGTCGCCATTGTAGGTTGCTTCTTACTCAACCAAGGTATGCATGAGTCTCCAAGGAAAAAGCAATTACCACTAGTGGACACGCGAGTATCATAACAACCAGCCCAATCACTATCTGTACAAGCATGCAACCATGGTTGAATATCTCTGCCATAAAAGAGACCTAAGCTCAAAGTGCCTCGGAGATATCTAAACACACGTTTCACCGCTTGCCAATGCTTAGTGCCAGAGCTATGCATGAATCGACTCAACTGCGAAACTGCATACTGTATATCCAGCCTTCTGTTGCATGCATATATAAGACATACCACAACTTGCTGATAAAGAGAAGTGTCAAATGCATCACTAGAATCCTCAACTAAGAACCTGAATCCTATCTCAACTGGTGTGGAAATTGGCTTGGAATCCTCAAAGGCAAAACATTGAAGTAGTTTTTCAACATACTTTGCTTGATGCATAACAATTCCCTCCTCAACGGATACAAACTGGATGCCAAGATAGTAGCTCAGAAGACCAAGATAAGTGACATCAAAAGTATGCTGCAAATCAGCCATAAGAATGTCAAGTTTTGCATCACATGACCCAGTCAAGAGTATGTCATTGACATAAAGAACAAGCACTATAAGATCAGCCCCATTTTTTCGTACATAGAGTGTGCTTTCAATCGGACTACATCTAAAGCCAAGAGCAATCCAGTGCTTATGGATTTAGTCATACCATGCACGTGGAGCTTGCTTGAGACCATACAAGGCTTTATGTAAGTGATAAACCATATGCTCTTTCCCTTTCAACAAATCCCGAAGGTTGCTTCACATAAACGTCTTCTTGCAAATCACCATTCAAGAATGTTGTTTTTATGTCCAACTGATAAACTTTCCAACCTCGATGGGCAGCCAATGCAACCACGATACGAATGGTAGTCATGCGTGAAGTAGGTGCAAAAGTTTCCTCATACTCAATGCCATATTGTTGCGCATATCCTTTGGCAACCAATCTAGCTTTGTAGCGATCAATGCTACCATGAGATTTTCTCGTAATCTTATAAACCCACTTTGTACCAATGGCATTCTTTCCTTTTGGCAATTCACATAACTTCCAAGTACCATTCCTACGTATGGAATCCATTTCTGATTGCATAGCACTCATCCATTGTGGATCATCACATGCATCTTCAAAAGAAAGTGGCTGAGAGCTTGATCTTGTTTTACCAAGTAAAGGTGCACTTAATTTGTTGTCTTGCAAAGTTTGTTTCAGCCACTTTGGCATACTTTGTGCACTCTTGATAGACATGCGTTCATTATGTAAAACATCTTCAATATGTACAACATGTGTGGGCTGAATTTCATGCTCATTTTCAGCCATATTTTGACGCAAATGTTCAGCCATATGTGGCTGGAAATTTCCAATAGTTTTGATAATTTTTTGCTGAAATTTTTCAGCCATGTTTGGCTGGAAATTCTCTACATTTTCAGCCCTATTTGGTTGGAATTTTTCAGCCCTTTGAACCTCAGTTGGCTGGTCTACATAGCCATATTCAAGTGCACCATTTTGGAACAAAGACATGAGTGTATCAAACACATCTTGTGAGCTAATGGTTGGCTGTTTTTTGCATTCAAGTAGAGGGAAAACGGAATTTTCAGCAAATGCCACATCTCGACTCACAATAATTGTGTTCGTCAATGGATGGTACAAATGATATCCCTTACTTTCAGCACTATAACCAACAAATATACATTTCTTTTCCTTGTCATCAAGTTTGTGACGTTGTTGTGATGGCACAAGAGCATATGCCAAACAACCAAACCACTCACAATAATTGTGTTCGTCAATGGATGATACAAACGATATCCCTTACTTTCAGCACTATAACCAACAAATATACATTTATTTGCCTTGTCATCAAGTTTATGATGTTGTTGTGATGACACAAGAGCATATGCCAAACAACCAAACACACACATATGACTAACCATAGGCTTATGACCATTCCAAGCCTCATAAGGAGTGATGACTCTCAATGCTTTTATAGAGCAGAGATTCAACACATAATTTGCACACATGACTGCTTCCATCCAAAACTTATAAGAAAGATGCTTTCCTTTAATCATACATCATGCCATTTCAAGAAGAGTTCTATTTTTACGCTGGGCAACACCATTTTGTTGAGGTATATATGGCCCCGTACATTGGTGTGAAATACCACTTTCACGAAGAAAAGCATTAAACTCATGTGACATATATTCACCACCACAATCCGTGCGTAGAGTCAAAAGCTTTTGTGAAGAAAAATTTTCAGCCATAGCTAAAAATGCTTTGAAGCAAGAGAATACCTCATTCTTTGCTTTCATAGGATACACCCATGTATGGTGAGTAGCATCATCAATGAAGGTAACAAAATATACATGCTTCCCAAAAGATGGAGTCTTGACGGGACCACATACATCACTATGGACAAGTTGCAATTTTCTTGTAGTGTGTGTATGACTATCTTTTGGAAAAGAAGCACGATGCATTTTTCCAAGAATGCAACCTTCACATGCATGCTTTTCAATGGACTCAAGTGTAGGCAAACCAATAACCATGTCCTTCTTTTGCAAGTAGAGCAAACTATTGAAGTTCAAGTGATCAAAACGAGCATGCCAAAGCTCCATTTCAGCCATGGAAGAAGTATGAGCAACCAAGGCATTCGAGGTAGCCCTCTTGTATGTATCCATGCGATACAAACCATTACATAATGTACCAGACATCACGATAATATCGCCATTGTTGAAATCATGAACCATACACTTATCATCAACAAACTGTACATGAAGTCCAGTTTTGGCAATCAACTGAACTGAAATTAAGTTCTTCTCGATATCGGGCACATACAATGCATTTCTCAAGAGAATCACACCTCTATTTGCAGCCGTAAGCTCAATTTCTCCTACTCCAATGACAGGATGAGAGGCATTGTTTGCACACACCACATGTCCTCCTTTGGATGCATCTTTCAAAGAGGTAAAAAATATTTTGCATGATGTTATGTGCTTTGAAGCACCACTATCAAAGAACCAATCGGAATTAGTCTCACTCACAACCATACATTTAGAATGCAAAGAAGCATCATAATGACATGTAACAACACATGCCCAAAAATCTTGAGCCATGTTAGCTTCATCATTCTTTACATTTGCTGAAATTTCAGCAATAGACATGCCGGATTCCTTCTTCTTTTCATTGCATTTAGCAAGCTTTCTACACTCATCAATAGTATGACCAGCCTTCCGACAATATTTGCATCTCTTATTGTTTTGCAAATCACTATCATTAGAGGAATGAGTGGAAGAGGAAGCTTGAGGCTTTGGTTTTGATGAACCCAAAGCTGAACCATACTTGCTTTTCCCCTTTTGTGAGATAGCAAGTGCTTGCGTTCCCAATCAAACCACTCCTATTCACTCTAGATTTCTCTTCTTGCAAAAGAAGAAACGCAACCTCATCAAATGCATACATATTAGGATTTCCTTTTGCAACCAAACGAAGTGTAGTAGCAAAGCTTTGAAAAGATTCCAGTAATCCTTTCAACAATGTAGAAATGAGTGATGCATCCGGAATGATCTCATCTATGTTTGCCAATTGCTCTTTCAAGTCCTTGATGCGTGTCACATACACATTCATCAACTCATTTTCAACCATACATAAATCCTCAAATTGCTTCCTCAAGTATGCAACATGTGCTTCATTACGCACGGCATACAAAGAAGCAAGAGTGTCCCATGCTTATCTCGATGTAGAACATGACCGAAAGGAACTATATGACGCTTCACAGAAAGCGCAATCAAAGCATGAGCTTGAGCATCTTTTCCATCCCATCTAAGTTGCTCCTGTGTAGGTGGAGAAGGAGAAACCAATGTACTTGAAGAAGAAGCTCCATCTGTGACAGTAGACTGTGAAGTAGAAGCACCTGCGGGTCTTCGATCTACATCTTCCACTATGTTCCAAAGTTGTTTAGCAACAAGAACATGCTTCATCATGTAAGACCACATCGGATAGTTGGTCCCATCAAGCTTATCTTCAGCTTGAAGCATGCCAAACAAGTCATTGCTGCCCGCCATTTCACTAAAGAACAAGAAGGTGACAAAATCTTCACTTCGACGAAAGCTGAAATGAATGCTGAAATTTCAACTCACAAACCGTCACTCTGATGGCGATTCTGACTGCACGAATGGCTTCGAAATCGGGGTAAAACCCCAGCGTACCTGATGAAAATGTTTTTTGGCTGCTGAAATTCACAGTTCTATGCTCCGAAGTCGATTTGCACTGTTAAAAGTGCACGCACCACGACACGAAAAACCGAAACTTGAGAAGGAGCTGAACCTGCTCTGATACCATTGTTGGGTGTGTGTAGAAGTGCGAGAGACACACGAGAAGCACACACAAGGAGCACAAACACAGGAAGACATACGGAGAAGAAGATGGCTAGAATAGCTCTCTCTATTGATGATGAACTGAACTGAAGTAAGGGTTGAATAGTATCCCCAAGTACAAAGTACCACCACATATGAGAGTATTAAGTATAAGGTAACATGGAGAAAAAACCTCTAGCCAACACTAGAGTAAAAAGTGCCCATGTATAGGAAAAAGGCTCACATCAAAGCTACTCGAGGAACACATAAGTGTAACAGTCTTATGGCTTTTTAAACTAGTTTATAACATGATTGTATCTTAATATGCACCTAGTTTACACAATGGTGGCCAAGAATTCAAACTATCATGTGAAGATAGAGTACAAACAAGTTAGATCTCTCCATTTGGGGTTCTTTAACCATCAAGCACACTTCTTATAAAGGTTCACACCAAGTCTATTATGTCAAACGCCTTGGCAAAAGTTATACTATATCAACTTCCATGTATTCACTTGGGTTCTTCATTTTTAATCTTGTGCATTGCATTATGAAATCCATCAAGTGGAGCACATATGGAATCATATGCTTTTCACATTTTTCTTAAAATCTTCTTACAATTTATCATAATCATTTAAAAAATTATTTATATTCTCCATATCCTAATAAGCCCTCAATATCTGTTCTCCATCAAAGACCATCATGGATTTCTTCTTAACCTAAGAGAACAGCTTAAGTGAAAAATTAGGAGCTACGATAAACTAACAAGTGTTCTTGAACTACTCTGGCATTGACTTGAAGGATGATGTTAAGGAGAAATGATGATGTGTGCAATGGCAATTTACATACATTGTGTTCTACCTATAACACAATTCAAAGCTTGCCAAAATGCCTTCGATTTTTTAATGTCCAATGAAATTTCTCATTTTCCTCTTCTCTGTACATAATGACACTTATTTGTTAGACCAAATCACTTGCAAATTTGTTACTATGTAATGGCAGTTGTATGTGTGATCAAAACAGAGCCATTAGAAGAGGCTTTTCACACTAAGGAGATTCATCTTCCCTTCTTGCGTACATCTTTCATGATCTTGAAAAGACACCGATCATTGCATATATTATACTCGATACATATTATCTTGTAGAATTCAATTCCTTGTGGTGTGCATATATCCCTAGAGCTCTAGTCTTGTTTATTTCCCAATGTATTATCCCTAGCATAAATGTCCCAAATCTTTGTAATTGAAAGGCTTCCCTTCCCTTCCCTTCAAAGATATTAACATGGTAAATGGATATGATCTCAAGTTTGGAGCTCCCATTATAAAATGCATAATGCCTGTCATATTGCTGGAGCACAAGCATCAAACCTCCATCCCCTATTGCCCAAATGCCACTTCTTTAATTACCCTTTGATACATACTGCTCTTGGTTGGCATAGCTTTAAACCCTCCTTTTGTAGTCCATGCCAATTTCGACAGATGTTTTAGGTAGTATATGTCAATCAGTACAGCTCATTTAAATATCATTATGCTTCCAATGATGCCAGGTAGATTTATCCTTTAGCGTTATCATGTAGGGTTCAACAAATGCTCTCATAGATATGGTCACATAAGAGCACACATGTTCGTGACCCTGTGCATGCAGGCGTGCATGTGTGCACACACGTGCATCTGTGTGGGTGGTCACACTCCATCATTCAACCTTTTCCAATCACCATTAAGTAATTTCAAATACTGTCATCAACTGTGCAGACTCAAAAATAAGGAACACATTTCAACCCCTATAATTTAGGCCACCCCGTTGAATTTCATGCACATTCAGGTAACCTTTGTTTCTTATGTAAGTTTGTTAAAACCTAAAAAAAATAATGCTCTTGATGTATTGTACACACAAGTATTACAAATACAGTACATGTGCCTTTTCTTCTCTGTGGCTATCATACCCAGTTATTATTGTCCCAGTACATTCTTCTCACCATAATCAACAACACAACTGAAAACGTCCAAAATATCAATAGAATTGAGAGAAGGGGATTGATACTGCGAATTGTGCAATTTTCCCATACACCTAGGGAGAATATTTGATTTGGAAATGGAGGCATGATATACATTTCGGTAGGCATGGCCAAAATCATTCAAGTATGCTCTGACCCTCTATTAATTTGTTATTGCTCGACGATCTCCTTTTGAGAAAGCCACCCTTGACTGGAGATGGCTCTAGAAATGTGTGCAGAGGCATTTTGCATCCTTGACTATCTTCACTGTTTTCAGATTCTCCTTGACCTGCACTTTGGAGACTTTCTTGTCTCTCCATCCCATCTGCTTTATGTACTATGATATTTCCCAGTTCATTGATCTAGTAAATTCTTCCCTTGCTTCAGAATCACCCAAACTTCCAGATCCTGACTCTCCTATATCACCCTTGGTTACTGAAGCATGATCTAAATTGTCATTTCTTGTCCATCTTGACACACAGACATCTGCAACAAATGGAATGTGGATGTCAAAGAAAAAACCTAGACAAGAAACACAGCAGTTCATCATCTGAAATAATATCTGTCCCTCTCACAGCTGAGAAAAAATTATGCATTGTGCTAACCACTACAATTTGACCCGAAGTACAGCTCAAAGATTGGTTAATGCAGTCACTCCTCTCTATCATACAAAAACCACATTCCCAACTACATTTAATAACTATGCCAGCAGAGCCTTCTGCATCCTTATATTGTACAGTCCATCCAACATGATGTAGCTCCCTCTTGAGTAGATCTTTGATGTTAGTAAATACTCTGTATGATCATGTTTAGCACATTTGCCCAAACTGCAAAGCCTAACTAAATGAGACATAAAATTCAAGTATCATGAGCTTTGGACAAACAAATAGCAAAACCCCGAGTAGAGCTAGATCACCAACTGCAATACTGATGAGCGTATATGCAGGAATGTGACCACACATAGCATATACACGTGTGCACTCACACACGTAGTGACACAAACAAAGACACGATCAGAAACATAGATAATACATATTCTGTGTCCCAACTAAGTGCATGAACTTCCTACCAAAAACAGAGCTAAAGCTGTGCAGTGAAACATGACCAACAGGTCAAGAGGTAGTTCACGAAGGATGTAATACTATATCTCCAAATTTGTTAAAAATAAAAATAATAATGATAATAATAATCATTTTAACTACAAGATTTACCTCTTTCTACATTGCGGAACTTTACAGCAGAACGACCGATTGTCCGCCAGCGGAATTTAGGACCTGAATATTTGGTAGAAACTCTCAGAGCTCTTTCCGTGTCACCAATCTTCTCATATGTTCTACTCACGATTTTACTAATCTCATCATTAAGTCTGATATTAAGCTCTTCCATATCTGCAAAAACCTTTATCGCAAACGACCATAGAAAACAATCTTATTTATTGAGTTCTGAAAAAAGCACAAACTAAAAAGTATTAACCAGACTTCATGGGAATCCAATATGAAGTGTATATCTGAACAGCCTCATTAAAAACTATATAAAAGAGGATAAAAAAGCCTCTTCACGACTCGCTTGATATCTTTAAATGTATGAGTCTTATTGTTTGATTTGTCTTCCAAGAAATGACTCAACTAATGCAGAAGATCTCATACAATCATACGTGGTATTGTAGTTTATCCTGTACATAATCAAGAAATTTATCCAAGATGAATGTAAATTGTCTACCCATGAGAAGCATACACTGCAGATCCACTGTGGGGGACCCAATTCGCTGATGATATCTAATTGGTGGCATGAATGAGATTTTGTACTTTTAGGGATCCACATGATCATGGAACCCAAGGTAGTATGAGTCATTCTCAAACAAAAATACAGGGAGGGATTTTCCTTTTAAGTATATTCAATGGATACAGCCATTGTCATACAAGATAAGCCCAGTAAATCCATGTGGTATATGTTAAATTCTAACATGGTAACCATGGAAACCATGCTCTTCAGCCAAGCAATAGATCTTACTGTTTATGTGCTTGACATTTGCTACATGAAATACACACAAGCTGCATTTTTGGGCCAACTTAAACGAGTAATTGATGAAATAGATGATTTCTAGACAAACAGGAGGACTAAGAGAATGCTACTCATGTGCAGGATCAGGAGAAGAACTGGCTGCCTAACTTCAATGTCAATAGCATATCAGCTGGATGGATGTCCCTAACTTGAAAATATGAAATATAATTTTTTCTAAGAATACATATAGAAAATGAAAAATAGCTAATAAATCTCATGCTCAGTTTCAGCTAATTGACAAAAGTGAATACCACAAAGAACATTTTAAGTTCATTTATCCCATAAAAGCTCTCTTAATCATCTTGATACAGAAACACATACAGTATCATCAACGAGCATACCTCGAGAATATCCTCATACATCTCATTACGTTCATACACTCTCATTATCTCAGTGAAGATTGCTATTGGAGTGCAGTCCAAATGCCGTGAAAAGATCTTTCTGAAAAGTTCCTGTGCTTCATCAACCCTGTTCTCAGCACTGAAGGCCCTGAGCAATATCGTATAGATTCCCAGGGTCCTTCCCTGCCCTTTTCCAAGCATCCACTTGATTATCTGCACTCTAACCAGTAAAGAGGATGTCTCCAACAATTCCGTAAATAAAAATTGACTAAAATAGATCAGCTCACAAAAGATAAATCACAAAGACGCTAGCCTGTATAATCCGAGGCCAGTTTTTTCTCTTTTCAAGCACTTGAATGGCCTTCCTTATAGGTATCAATGGAAAATCTAATTCCCAAGCAACAAACCCATCAAGCACTCCATAAACTTCCTCTTTGACATTGGATACAGGCTCAAGCTGTGGATATCATGGCATTTATTAGACGATAGACACACTGACAGAAACTGAACAAACAATGTAAGTAATATTTCTCACTAATTCAAGAAGCTTGTCTGATTTTGTAAATGAGCCTCGTCTATTCCGTGATTTCCAAATATAAGGTCTTCTAGGCCTTTTCCCACCTCCCGCAAAACAGATCTACTATAAAATACCATTAAGATTTACATCAAAAATCATTCTAGTCTCATTTTCAGCAATATAACAATCCACAACCTTGACATCATAGTCCACAGGATCTTTAAACTAAAAATTCCATCAACGACAAAATGATATCTAAATAAATCAAAGAAAGAAAGTTTACATTTCAGACTCCATATTCAGTCATAAACCTCAGAAGCAACTCAAGAAACATTCAACCAATGTGAAGCTCAAAATAATAGTAAAAAATGGCCAAAGTGTTCAAACATTACACAAAAATGGTCGGGAATGGTCTCCATTTCTCAAACATGGCCAATTTATTTGATGTACATACCAATTTTCATAATTTTTAGAGTTCCTTTGAGCCTCCAAAATAGCTTAGGAACCTAATTTTTACCTAGTTGGGACACTAGGTCGGAACAAAACCAAAGTTAGTAAGAAACTATAAAAGGAGCTAGAGAGCTCATTTTTGAGGTTGACACTTTGGGAATTGAAGTATGGCTAAACAAATGTCTTTATTCATTGAGGGATTAGCTAGTTCTTCGTTGGGAACCATGGTGTACTTTTGGAGATGTCTCGACTAGGATTCACATATTATAGAAGCAATGAGTCTAGAATACAGTAGAGACTTAAATATGATAGGAATATAACAAACCGGAATGTGGATAATAAAGTTCCTCTCACAAAAGAGCTAGCACAAGATATTTATAAACTCTTAAACTCATCAATACTTTTAACATCACTTGGTAGATCTTCTCTTCAAGATGGAGCTTAGGTAGGGTCTCATTCTACTTGGAGGTGGAGGGTCTTCATCAACTTCAAGTTGCCTATATAGACTTCTTCATGGCTCCTTACATCTCTCTTACATGTAGTCTTTTCTTCATGTTGCCTCTATTCTTCCTCTTTCCCTATGTCAATTGTTGCATATTGTTAACACTAAAGTTATGGCCAGGGTCCTCATAATTAGTTCCATGCATAGCATCACTATTTGACGTGTATTCATGGCAAGCTTTTGCCTAGGAGTTAGCCCTATCTAGAAAGTCTTCGTCTCACTTCCTACGTGTGGGAGACTCGTTCGTACATGCCATCCGGAGATCACATGGTGATCAAAGGATAGACATGTTACGTGTTCATTGACCATGAGAGATGTTGGACATGATGATCATATGCTTCCTTAAGGCCGAGTCATCATGGATGGCATGGCCATCAAGATACCTAGGTAGTTGCAAAGTCAAATCATCACTTAAGTCAAATCATCACTTAAGTCAAATCATCACATTGTATAATGTGCATTGTGCAGATCATGGTTCTTCAACGAATCTAGAGAGCATCTTTTAAGTAACCCAAGCGAGTATGATACAAATTAGAGCACCTTTCACCCTTGAGCAACTTGACAACCTCAACCTATCTGTATAAGCAAAAAGCATGCATCTTGACTCTTGAGGCAGTTGTATTTAGCAGAGTCATTCTGACTCATAAGGCACAAAAAGGGGGGGGGGGGGGGGGGGGGGGGGGGGGGGGGGGGGGGGGGGGGGGGGGGGGGGGGGGGGGGGGGGGGGGGGGGGGGGGGGGGGGGGGGGGGGGGGGGGGGGGGGGGGGGGGGGGGGGGGGGGGGGGGGGGGGGGGGGGGGGGGGGGGGGGG